>PVKC010038125.1:0-12814 GCA_004027635.1 Crocidura indochinensis
ATGGGGAACCGGGGGATCGAACCGCTGTCCGTCCTAGGTTAGCGCAGGCACCTTACCTCCAGCGCCACCGCCCGGCCCCCCGAAAAATCAACTTTTAAAATAAAAGTTTCTAATAAATAAAAACAAAAACGAGCACATGAAGAGCTAACCTGAGGCTTTGGACTTTGTGGATATCCATCGTCTTGAGCATTCTCCAATTCCCTTAGTGCCTTAGATTGTAGAGTCCAAGAAAAGTCCAAATAATTTTTCTACATGAGCAACTTGGCAAGAATAAAACTCAGCATTAGAAGTTTCCCTGTTATGAGAAACGCACACCTCTGCTAACCTGGACAACACTTCAGCATGAAGAACAGTGACAGTGCAGTAACTCAATTACCAAGGGTTCCATGTGTCTGAAGTGAGATGCGACCGCTAAGTATTAATGTTATGGTTTCATCTAAAAGATGTGTATGTCACCCAGGAGCATCAGGAAGTCAGGAACATAATTTGCAATAAGTCATCATTAATTAATGCTAAATTACTAGGCCTTTCCTGGGGAAGCAGTGTGGTAAGCTGACATCAGTATGGGAAGAGTTCGTGGTAGTTAATGCTACAAGAATACAAACTGAAAGACTTAATCGGAGAAATGAAGGTGTTTACGTTCAAACACCTCAATGTGGGATTTCCAGCTGCCTTACTCCAGCAATGCTAACTGGTTGCTAAGGGAGATCATTGAGACTGAGAACTCAAGAGAAGGCACTTCCAGCCCAGGGAGGATGAAATATTTAGAAACAGGCAAGAAACAAGAAGAGGGAGAGCCAGAGCTTACCCACCCTCTTTTCCTCTATCACACTGGAATAAGGATTGTCCTCACGTAGGGGAAAGAGCAGCAGCAAATCCACCAGAATACCAATGCAGGATTGAGTGTTCTGTGAAGGAGAAGGAGGAGCCATTTGGAAAATTCTTCAGGATACCCACAGTGAATACATCCTACTTCTTACACTTCATCACTACCCACCTGACCAATTCTCATATAATGATTCTGCTATGATTCTTTAATTGGTCCAGATTTAAGTGGGAAACCATTCTAAAGAATTTAAAATTGTGAGTCAACAGTCATAAATCTACATTGACCTACCCAACATTATCCCTTATCTATGTATACATGATCTTGATGGTACATGAACTTCAACAGCTAGAAGACTGCATGTAAGAGAAAGGCAAGAACATTTTAGAATGGAACACAGAAAAAAAAACAGACTACCATAAAAATATATAATTCACTTTGGTCACAATAAAAATTAATTTTTAAAAATAGAATGGAACACAGAACCTCAGTGGTTGAGGCCTTTTTTTCCCCCTGGGAGCTGTCTGGGGGCTAGGGGTGGTGGCTGGGGAGCCTCACTTCTTCCATTCCTTCTTGTCGTAGTCCCACTTGGCTGCGAAGCCCTGCACAGGTGTCACCTTCATGTCCAGCATGTGCTTGGTCTGCATGGCCACCCAGTCCTCCTCGAAGGTGTGCGGGATCGGGCTATACAAGTTGAACTTCTCCCAGATGATAACAAGGGCCATGAAGCTGATGAAGAACAAGGAGCCACCCACCACTATCTTCCAATCATTGGAGCTGCGGTTCATCTCTGCGAAGCTCTCATTGAACTTGAGGCGGTACAATTCCCACTTTCTCCTGGGTGGACAGACTGCTCCAGGCTGCCTTCTCCTTCTTCTTCAGGGCCCTCTGGCCTGACGACAGGCTCTGCACGTGTGCCACATCGGGCAGCGAGTAGTAGCGCCGGTCCACGTAGATGGGTAACGCATAGTCGTCACTCTTTACCATACTCCCGTGGGCTCGAAAGCACAATGAGTTGGAAAGTGCCTGTCTACTTACTATGCTGGCTACTCTGGAGGCCAACATCCTGCTGCTCACTGCACTTGCTGTGCCGGCAGAGTCCCCTCTACTCCCGTACTGCCCCTACCGGAAGTGGTTGAGGCCTTTTACCACCACCCCCCAAATGGAAGGATGGTGACGTAAGTGTACTTTTAATCCGAAGTATTAAATTAGGGTAAGAGCTTTTTTGGGTTTTCTGTGGGAGGATGGGAGAGTGCATGTAACCACAGCTAGAAGGGCTCAGCAGCTACTCCTGATTCTGTGCCCATGGGTCACTCCTGGTAGGAAGAGTTTGTCCTTTATAGTCCTTCTCAGAGAAACATATAATGCCAGGGATTGAACCAGGCTCTTGCAAAACTTGCAACACAAGTTCCTTAACTCTGTGTTTAGTTTTTCTACTTAATAATAACAACAAAAATAGCAATAAGGACCAGAGAGATAATGTAATGGATAACCCACTTTCTTGAGACAAACACAGATTCAATCCCTGGCACCATTTATTGTTTCCTGAGAACCTACAGGAATAAGTCTGGAGCATAGCCATATGTGGCCCAATCTGCCTTCCCCTCAAAACAATAGTAATGGTATAAAAGAGGACAAAGCCTTGATGAAATGTGTTGGGTTTTATGCATTCATTTAATAGACATTTGCTGGGCAGTATGCTAGCTTTTACAGTGCACACACACACACACACACACACACACACACACACAAAGGAAGAGAGAGAAAAGTAATAAAAGACACCATCCTCCTATACCAGGAGTTCAGGGTTAGAGAATCTACAGTAATATAGTAAATACTGATAAGACAATGTAGGAGAAGAAGGAATGACAGACTGTGAGAGCAGGGAAAGTTGGAGAGGTGAGGAAGACCTGTGTTTTTTCTCTTAGAGAGATATATGCAGTCTGAGAGTTCTTTGGAGAGTCAAGACCATCTCAAACAGAAGGAATGAACCAAGTGAAGGAACCAAGGCACAAATCCAATTACATTGGAAGGCCTGTGTTTGTCTTCCCAGAGAGATATATGCAGTCTGAGAGTCCTTTGGAGAAGCATGACCATCTCAAATAGAAGGAATGAGCCAAGTGAAGGAACCAAGGCACAAATCAGCTACTTTGTGGAGAAAAGAATTCCTTCCAATTACCAAAATAATTAGGCACAAAGAGCACCCCAACACAAACTCAAAAATAATGGGTGAATTTTCACTTCTAAGAGAACCAGAAAAAAGCATCAAGGCTGCCCTTTGGGGGCCATAGATCCAGAAAGTGGAAGGAAATATTACAGGCAATCGTAGAAAACTGTGACACCCAAAAACCAGAGGGCAGGAGAGAATGGTAACTTTTCAGGCCTACACCTTCAAGAGCCTGGATACTCATCTCTTCAAATGAGACTAAATTCTGCAGAATATTCTTGAATTTTTTTAAATAAAATCCCCTTTGTTTAAGAATGTGGGAGGGGGATTCTGGTTGAGGCACTCATGAGCAAGGATCTGTATGGCAGTAGGCCAGCCTGCACTGGCATAGGACAACTTCAACAAGAGGAATCTTCATCCTCTCCTGTCCACCAACTTTATCAGAAAGAAGCCAGTGGACTGTGGCACAGTGATTTGATTAGGGGCCGCAGGGCTGAGTTCACCAGAAGATCTTCACAACTTCTCATCAGCTTTTTATCCAAAGAACATCTCGCATTCTCTCTGGAGAAAGACATGAGATAAATACATGGCATCATTAACAAAGGGGCTTTCTTCTTCATTATAAAACTCTCAGAAAGGAATTGCTTTTCCAAGCCATGAGGGAGCTAAAACCCTGTTTTAACAGGTAACCTTGAAAATCAGACACAATAGTGATTGAGTTTCTCTATTCTTCCCTCCCTTACCTGCCCACCCTTCCTCAAGCTCACTTATTCAAAAGCAGCCTTTTCTCTGGAATGAGACTAAGAAGGCTTCTCCTGCATACTGAGTAGCCACACTGGCCTGGGGTTGGGCTGGTTACACCCATCTTCCTGCAGGTCCAAGATATCACAGATATGGAAGAGTAGGGGTAGGGAAGGGTGTGACAGAGAAAGTTTTCTCTTCCACCAGTACCAGATTCCCAAGCTAAAAGTACTAACAGCAACTTAAGAGATTCTGATTTTCCAAGAACAAAGGAAAACAAACTTGTGTAATGTTGGATCTTCTCAATCCTTTCTCTGGGCACAGATAATTGTATCAGTAAATTTGTGCTTACCGTATATACTCCAGTATAAGCCGAGTTTTTCCAGCATAAATTTTGTGCCGAAAACCTCTAACTAGGCTTATACTCGGGTCATATAGGTTATTTGATTCGGTGTGCGCACAGTGTACGTAGTCTCCAGTCGTCTTCTGCTGTCTACTGGAGGGGGCAATGCTTCAGCTCAGTCCACAAGTTGAGGCTGAGCTGAAGAGACAGGTGGCTGAAACTGACCTGGATGCCACTGAACTATTTAACCCACAATATTCTGGACTTTGTATGAGACTGACAGCAGTGATGATGATATCTGAGAACTCAGTGATGATAACAATGTCTATGCTGATACCCTCACATCAGATAAAGCTGAAGCTCTGTCTGGACGCACACACACACACACACACACACACACACACACACACACACACACAGAAACTGGCAAAAACTTAGTTTCTGTTTCTGAGCACTTTCTATGAAATGACATCTTAATTAAAGAAGGCCCTGCTAGATTGGGGAGTCTTGGATTTTGTGGACTCCTGGTTCAAGAGAGCTCCTGATATGGTCTCACTGTGAAATAGTTTGGTGAAGTAGCTGGATCACTTCACTTTTACCATAATCTCCAAACCCCATCACATCTGTTGAGAAACTCAGTGGTCAGTTTTCCATGCCTGATCTTTGATTTCAGGAATATTCCAGAAGACTAAGATCTCTTTCTCTCCTGAGGAATACACCAATCAGATGGACACCTGCCATAGGACTTGACATCCATGAACATTTCATGAACTTTGCTGTTATCTGGAATTGAAAAGAATCCTGGAGTTGGAGTCCCCACATCCTAGCTGTTCTAGCACACATTGCAACATATAACTGAAGTTCTCTAAAATGAAGCTGTTCTTCTTGTATGTTATACCTCAAAACTATTTCTAGAACTTATCCTCTCCTCTCCAGTAGGCTACCTGGGAGAAATGACACATTTGCACTTGAATTTTTCTGGCATGCTGGAAGATACTGTTCCTTGGACTTAAAAGTCTCCAGAAATGGTCTTTGGGTCATAATATTGCTTACAATATGTTTTAAGGTGATCCTGGATCATTTATTTTAAAAAACATCACACATGTTTAGGTTTTTACCACCTAACTAATAACCTCCTCTTAGTGGCTAAAAACAGTATCTAAGGTATCTGTGGATTTAGGAGTGGCTGAGCTGGGTGTTTCTGCTTCAAGATGCCACAATAGCTCATATCCAGCTAGCTTCCATCAACCCAGGATGCACCATCTCTCTTGTGCTTATTGGTAGGACTCATTTTAATGACTCTGAACAGTCCCCCTCAAGTGCAACAGATTATGCTAGTGCCTGTATACAAGGAGACAATATGATGACACCAGGAGAGGATGCCTACCATAGACTACTTTATATCTTTCCTTCCTTAATCATGTGTCTCCATCCTGGAGATTGGCAGGAAACCAAGTCAATGATTAGATTCCATCTTTCCTGATATTAGTTAACCATATTAAATAAACTGTGCTAAATTAATAGGTATGTTCAGTAAGCCATTAATTACAAATATGACATCCCATTATGCATCATTTACTTGAAAATTTGACCAAGTCTGGACCAATGGGAAGAGCTATTTCAACTTAGAATGAATAGATTTTTGGAAGCTATGATGTAAACACAATGTTAGATCCTGGTCCTAGAAGGATACCATTGCATTCAGAATCAATATAACCTTTTATTTCCCACCAATATTCATTTTTCTTGTTGTTGTTTTGGGGGGCCACACCTGGTGATGCTCAGGGGGTCTCACCAATATTCTGAAGAAACCATGTTGAATAAAACTGTGTTCTTGTAGACCTGATGGAAAAAATTACCTTAAAGTAGAAATCAGTCAGGAGACTCCATGATATTAAGCAAAATTATGCCTTTAACTGTTGTTGGTTTTGTTTATTTTTTCTACTTATTCAGTGTTTGCAGCACACTTGCCCACACTGTGTGAACTTGTCAACATAGGTTTAATTTCTTTGCCATCAATCTCTCTCTTTTTTTTTTTTTTTTGGTTTTTGGGTCACACCCAGCAGTGCTCAGGGGTTACTCCTGGCTCCATGCTCAGAAATTGCTCCTGGCAGGCACGGGGGACCATATGGGGCACCAGGATTCGAACCGATGACCTTTTGCATGAAAGGCAAATGCCTTACCTCCATGCTATCTCCCGGGCCCCACGTTTTTGTTTTTTTGCCATCAATCTCTAACTCAGTCTAATTCCTCCCCACCCCCATCCCACCCTGTTTGTTCTTCTGGAAATAGTTACTATGACTTCAGGTCAAAAGAGTGACCTGTGAGGTATGAAATAGTGTGTTAGTGAGGCGCATTTTTGTTCAAAGTCCACATTTGATTCATTTTTATAGGGATGTACTGAGATGGGGGTTGTTGTTATCTCCATGAATCAAAAATAAAATGTTATTAAAAGAATGAGTGCTTGCATTATCTTAAATCAAACAGTGATGGTACTGGAGCAATAGTACAGTGGCTAGTGCATTTGCCTTGCATATATCCAATCCAAGTTGGATCCCCTAATACCATTCTGAGCAAACCCTGAGTGCAAAGCCAAAAGGAAACATTGAGCACTGGCAGGTTTTGTCCAAAAATGATAGATAGATTAGATAGATAGATAGATAGATAGATAGATAGATAGATAGATAGATAGATAGATAGATAGATAATCTGAACTAGTCAATAGTCATTAAACTAGAACTAAAAGGTCAATAAGCTGTGTCCTGTTAAGCATAGCTACCTGCATCATAAAAATATTCTCTATAAATTTATGCAAATATGGGCATTCATATATACTTGCATGGTCACAAACACATTCAACCAGCTTTTAAAAAATTATGTTCCAAGTAAACAGTAATCTCTCTTCACTCTTCTTCTGTTGAGGTGTCAGACGATAGCAGATACCCCTGGAGTCACCTCCCACAGGGATTTGCTTTTCAGAGCACATTCTCAAAGCATTCAACAGTCTGTCAATAGTGAAACACACTCAAAAAGGAGTGTACAGGTCTCCCCCAGGCAGTTCATAACAATATTGCAAACAGCAAATTTATACTGCCAACTTGCTGCTGAAACCCAGAAGAGTAAGGCTTTACAAGTTATCTTCCCGAAGGAAATCAAACTATAAACATGGAGGAATGGGAGCAGGAAAGGTGCTGCTCTCCAACAGAAGCAGCCTGGAGAAGTGTCCTTATTTCACACACATATGATTTTTTTTCATTAGAGAGGTAATATATGTTCACTGCAGGAAATTGGACAATCCCTAAAGTACATGGGGGGACAGTAAAGCTACTTATAAATGCTATCACCAAGATAGCCAAGTTTAGTGTTTGATATATTTTCCATCTCTCTATAAAATGTTATGTAATATGTCATATATGAGTATATATATTTTACCTTTTATATAATAGTATATTACCTGAAATGCATTCTTTTGGCACGATTAAACTATTTTACAATTAGATTATTGAACAAAGTTAACTCAATAAAAAACAAAAAATAAATAAATAAAGTTAATTTTTATGGTACCTGAATTATATGCCAATAAAAATTGTTTTTAAAGAGCTATAGTAACATGCCACTACAAAACTATCAAAACACCTAAAGGTAAAAACAATAAAAGGTATGTATTTTTTCTAAACACATATTTTTAAAAAATATGATTTTTAAAAATATCCTTACAATTCCAAATACTAGTAAGTTGATGCCAGTGACTATCTAAAAATGGTGCTACTATTTTAGGTAAAAGTTTGACCATTTCTTAGAAAGGTTGAACATACACCTTTCACATGGCCTGATAATCCTACTCTTGAAATGAAATAAAAGTATATAAAATAAATAACTGTGTGGGCACTATAGACAATGACCGTGATTGAACAAACTAGTTTGCCTGGAGCCTAGAAATGGTCTTATGTCAGGAAACTCCAGGGTTAGTGTCTCCTTGTACTTTGGCAAAAGTTTTTCTTTTTGGTTTTTGGGCCACACCCAGTGACGCTCAGGGGTTACTCCTGGCTATGCACTCAGAAGTTGCTCCTGGCAGGCACAGGGGACCATATGGGAACCCGGGGATCGAACCGTGTTCTGTCCTAGGCTAGTGCAGGCAAGGCAGCAGGCACCTTACCTCCTGCACCACCTCCTGGCTCCCAAAAAAAGTTTTTCCTTTCCATGACCTCCATACTTTGGTGGGCCCATGCAAACAATAATTGCCACACTAACTTTGTTTTTACAGTGCTCCCTTGACTCCAAACCTTTAAGAAACCAGTAGTAAAAATATCTGGAACTGGAAACAAAAGGTTTACATTAAGGTTAATATATATATGGTTTTAGATGCACTAGCATTCTGGGGGATAAAGGAGGGTGATAAGGGATATATGCTTGGGAATAGGAATGAAAGGAGGATAACACTGGTGGAAAGGCCCCCATTTATTGTCACCATGTACCTTAAGTATCACTGTGTAAGATTTGTCATTGACTACCTTTAATATCACTGTGTAAGATTTGCCATTATATATTCTAATAAATGTCTGAAAAAAAAGTATATGAAATGAAATGAAAATGTATCCAGACAAAACACAGATTCACTCATATTCACATCACATTGGTATTCACCAGAAAAAAACCTACAATAGTAAAAATAAAAGCCAACCAATAGGAAAATGAATAAAATAATTGTTAAAAATTAATTTTAATAGAATGCTATGCAGCAATATAAAAGAGCTACGTGGCAGTAAAGAAAAACTCAAAATATTAAGCAGAGTGAAAGCACTACAGAAAAGACAAACTTGATTCATTTATAAAAAATCCTAAAAAATAGAAATCTTGCTATAGCAACAGAAAAGATATCAGAAATGGGACACAAAATGGGTTGACTGGACCTGAGAATGGGGAAAGAAAAGGACAACAGGGTATTTGGGAGCATAAGATACTCTTGTGAATGAGTGGCTATTGATTCTGATGATTGTACACAGTTTTTCTAAATTCCTGGAATTGTATGTTTGGAATTGGTTATATTAATGTATACAAATTACAATTCAATAAAATTATGTATTTAAGAAGTTCTTCAAACCGTATATTAAAAATAGGTGCATTTATGTAAATTATACCTCAATCAAGCTGAGTTACTAAAATGGAAAAATACTTAGCACATTATACACATTTTCATGGGCCATCAAATACTTTTCAAAAACACCTTAACAGAAACCTAATGCAGTTATTCTGGCTAATGTGTTAGAGGTGTCACAACTTAACTGCCTGTCCATTATAGCTGAATACTTAGATTATTTCCATTCCTTCTGCCATTGAAAATAACATTACAATTGACTTCTGTGTGCATGAAAATGTGTCTGGAAGTTAAAATCTTAGAGAAAGAGTGCGACTGTTTGGAAGGCACACAACACATTTGGAACCTCGCTGTCTTAAAGCTGCTTCTCTTTGTCTGGAATGTGTAGGAAGTCACATTTTCCTCTCCACTAGGGACAGGAAAACTCTAAATAAAAGATGAGCTAAAGAGGTCATGACTTGGGGCCCAGGAGATAGCATGGAGGTAAGGCATTTGCCTTTCATGCAAAAGGTCATCGGTTCGAATCCCGGTGCCCCATATGGTCCCCATGCCTGCCAGGAGTAATTTCTGAGGCTGGAGCCAGGAGTAACCCCTGAGCACTGCCGGGTATGGCCCAAAAACAAACAAACAAAAAAAAGAGGTCATGACTTTGGTGGGGCATTTTTTTGGAGGGGTCACACCCAATGGCGCTCAGGAGTTACTCCTGACTCTGTGCTCAGAAATCGCTCCTGGTAGGCTTGGGGGACCATATGGGATGCCAGGATTTGAACCACTATCCATCCTGGATTGGCTGTGTGCAAGGCAAATGCCCTACCACTGTGCTATCTCTCCAGCCCCAAAGGTCATGGGTTTTTATCTTGATTGTGTCACCTGTCAGATGCTTTTGTAAATGCCTCATTTCCGCTCTTTGGATACTACTTTTATAATCTCAAAAATTAAGTTAGTGGGCCACAATGATAGTACAGTGAGTGGTAGGGTGTTTTCCTTGCATGAAGCTGACCCAGATTCATCCCATATGGTCTCTTGAGTTTTCCAGGAGTGGTTCCTGAGTGCAGAGTCAGGAATACCCCTGATCACTGCTGGGTGTGGCAAAAAAAATTAGGGTAGAAATTTATGCTAAACAAATAGTTTCTAAGTAGGGCAGGTAAAGTACCAACCTAATAAATAAGCAATGATAGAAATAAGGGGTCAGAACAATAGGATAACAGGTAGGGCATTTGCCTTGCATATGGTCAACCTGGATTTGAAACCTAGCATCCCTTACAAGCTTTGCCAGATGGCCAGAATTTGTTGTTGTTGTTGTTGTTGTTGTTGTTGTTTTGGGTCACACTCAACCACACTCAGATTACTCCTGGCTCTGCATTAAGAAATCGCTCCTGCCAGGCTCAGAGGATGATATAGGATGTCAGGGATTGAACTGGTGTCAACCATGTGCAAGGCAAATGCTTTACCTTCTGTGCTATCACTCCAGCCCCAAAGATTAATTTCTGAGTACAGAGCCAGGAATTACCCCTGAGTGCTGCTAGGTGTGGACAAAAAAAATAGATAAATAAAAACCAATTATCATTGAAACTAAGAACTGTGTTCATTAAAAGATACAATTAAGAGAAAGAACAAACTGTTGTGTGGAAGATTTTTTAAAAAATCATATTTAACTTGGTCCAGAATTCCTAAAAAAGAAAAAGGAGGGCCTGGAGTCGTGGCTCAGCAGTAGGTCATTTGCCTTGCACGCAGCTGACTGGGGCTATTCTAGGTTCAACCTAGGTTTGATCCCCGGCAACCCATATGGTCCCCCAAGCCAGGAGCAATTTCTGAACACAAAGTCAGGAGTAACCCCTGAGCATCACAAATGTGGCCCCAAAACAAAACAAAACAAAAAGAAAGCAAATATGTGAACATGAACATTACACACAGATTTACAGATACTCAGAGTATTATGCAACTGTACATATGCAATTGTACTTGCCACTCTGTCATATAGAAAATGTAAATTAACACCTCATAAAAAACCATTATACTCCAACTAAAGAGCTGAATTGGAAGACTGGCATCAACATTAATTGCAGGATCAGTAGAGTCACTAGAATTCTTTTCTTTTGGGGGTCATATGGATTGTATGGGGGTTGTATTTTCCCAAACAATACTCAGAAATCCTAGAGGATTCTGGGTCAACTAGGCCAGTTGTTCAATTCAGGGCACTGAAGATTAAAGATGCTTGAGCCATGTGGTATATGGGATTACCTGGAAAATCCCTAGAAATGCTCAGAGGATCATGTTGTGCCAGGAATTGAACACCTGACTAGCAAGCACCCTAATAGGCAGTAGGATCTCTAGATTTCACTATAAACTTACAGTGCTGCACAAGAGGAGTATAAATTTGAACAATCACTTTGGAAAACTGAAACTGTCTACTAAAGTAGATACCCTTGAACTCCTAAATAAATATATATGCATATGTATAAATACACATATATACCTATATAAAATTATATACATATATAAAATTTTATATCTGTATTTCAGAGAAATCAGTCAATATATCTATCACTAAAAGACAGGTACAAAAATTCATAACAATTTTACTTATAGTAGCCCCAAACCTGAAAAACACATGTTTATCAACAGGATAATGATTTGTAGCATATCTGTATAAAACACTACACAGCAAGAAAAATAGCAGCATCTACTTTATGCAGCACTCAGATTTAGAATTCAGCAATAAAAGAAACCAGACTCCAGGCCGGAGAGATAGCATGGAGGTAAGGCATTTGCCTTTCATGCAGAAGGTCATCGGTTCTAATCCTGGCGTCCCATATGGTAACCTGTGCCTGCCAGGAGCAATTTCTGAGCATGGAGCCAGGAGTAACCCCTGAACACTGCCAGGTGTGACTCAAAAACCATAAAAAAAAAGAAACCAGACTCAACAGAACAATACTATTGCAATGAATAACTGTGTGCACAAAGATCAAGGACAAGCACAACTAGCATACAATGATACTGCTCCAAATAGTGTGGAACCATTGAAAGGTCCCAGATCCTGTTTTTGGAATTTATTAAAAAGTGTAACCTGCTATAAAACTTCAGCTTACTTAAGGAGAGGACTTTCCCATAAGAGTGCTCTCCCACAGTAACCATTGGTTTATGGAAATTCAAAAAAATGAAAGTACTGGACCAGAAGATAGCTAAGATTTTTTTCAGCCATGCAGTCTCCACTCATCCTGTTATCTTTCCCTTTGGTCTTCCATTCCTTTTTTGCCCAGGCTCTCCTACTTTCCTCTTTTGTATTTCTCTAATTTGAATTCCAGGACCAACATTCATGCCCCATCCACACCTCACAACTGAACAACTAAACCAAAGCAAGTCATCCACTCCTATCTCCTGTCCCCTCATTAATTTACCTGCCACCTCACAACACTATAATTTACACTGTTCCAGGCACAGGTCTAATATTCATAGTGACAAAAAAGCAAGTTTGCCTGTCACAAGTCTAAGCATAAGATCAGATTGTCTACCACTGTGTCTATCATTGCTCCTAAATGCAGGCCTTAGCTGGTAGACCCCATGGGAGGCCCTTCTGCCAGTGTGGACCAGAGATATTCTCCCTTGTGAATTTATAAGTTTGCACTGAGAGCTTGAAAAGTG
>PVKC010038126.1:0-12836 GCA_004027635.1 Crocidura indochinensis
TGGAGAGTTTTATGCTAACAAAAATGACCCATGGGCTGGCCACTTGAATCGAAGTTGTCATGCCTTGGGCATGACATAGCTTGAATTGACTCTGAAGCTATCTTCTTGGGTGTCATTCCATCTCAGTCTTTGACAACTTTCTGCCTTATTTATAACCACTTTGAGGTCACGAACAACTATGGATTTCTAGCTTATATCAAGGTTGTTTTTTTAGTTCCATTATATATGTTCATGCTGTTCCTTCTACTTGGTATGGTGCTAATACATTATTTCATAAGCTATGTCTTTAGCTCATAATTGCTCATGAATTAACTTCTCCAAGAAGGCTTCTCTGACTCCAAAGAAGCCAAGAAGTCAAGGTGTCATTTCTGTGCCTTGACATTCAACCCCCCCTCCCGGCTGCTACCATTCTAGCATTTATCATAATAGTAGTGTTAGTCTGTCTCTCCCACAACATAGTTCTCCTCAAGGGCAGAAGTGATTCACCTCAGTGTTCCCAAGGAATGCCATATCATTGTGCAGTGTTCTCACCACCAACACTCTCCACAACCCCTCAACTGCTCCTCCATGCTATCTTCATTAATCTGCTCACTTAACCAACATTCACTCAGCACTCACTCCTCCACAGGGCTCAGGCCTACATAAAAAACATAGTCTCAGGAGCCAAGGAGATATCATGGAGGTAAGGTGTTTGCCTTGCATGCAGAAGATCGATGGTTCAAATCCTGGCATCCCATATGGTCCCCCGAGCCTGCCAGGAGTGATTTCTGAGCGTAGAGCCAGGAGTAACCCCTGAGCGCTGCTGTGTGTGACCCCCAAACAAACAAACAAACAAAAAAACCCCACCAAAAACCAAAAACCAAAAAAACATGGTCTCTGGTTGAGGCACTCCTCCTCAAATGGATTTTACATGCTCTTCTGAGGGAAGCACAGAGGAGGGTAATGAGGCCATTTCTAAGCCAAATCTTAATGATAACTGGAAGCTTCCCCCCTTCTCTTCCCCTGTCTCTCTCCTACACTGTCTTTCTGTAGAGCTTCTGGTTTGCTTTACCCAGAAAATGCTCTACCTAGAAATGTTATTATGTGAACTGTCACTGTTCCAGGTGATAATAAAACAAAGGGAGAAAAAGCATAGAGTCTTGGCTTATAGCCCACCTCAGAGTCTTAATTTCTCTATCTATAAATTATGCATGATAATTCTTGTTTGCCTCATTCTCCTCACAGGTTATTTTAAAATTGTTTTTGTGAATTAAGGACTATACATAGATGAGGAATAGACACCCTAATTAATGTCTTTTCTTCACTACTATGCTTTTTCTCCTTTTTAAAAATTGAATCACCATGAGATACACAGTGATAAAGTTGCGTTTTAGTCGTACAATGCCCAACACTCACCAATGTATTCTTCCTGTCATGGATATCCCCAGTTTCACTCTCACACCTTAGCCTGCCTGTATGGTAGGCACTTTTCTTCTCTCTTTTGTTCTTATTTTTAAATAAAATTCTTTACTGTAGATAACTTGGTTTACAGAGTTGTTCTCAATACAGTTATTTGTTATTTCTGGAATTCAATATTCAAACACCAATTCCACTACCAGTGTAATATTTTCTCTACACTTTTCATTAGTTTCCCAACTTCCCCAATGCGTGCCCCTCGCAGGCACCAATAATTTACCTAATATTAGTTGGTACAACTAAATGGTAAAGGAATTAAAAAAAAACTTCACTAAGAGAAAATTTGTGAAAATTGTCATATCTTGCAATAAGGTCATTATGTCATTGTCTGAAGATTTCCTATACTGTTATTGCTAGTTAAGCATTCTGCTTTTGGTTTTATTTGTTGAGCTTCTATGATAATTTTACATCTAATTTACACCTATTTCTACTGAGAAGTCAGTATTGAAATTATATGTGTGTTGCAGGGCCAGAACTTTGTTTCTCTTTTTCTTCCATCTTGGAGATAGATCCAAAAAATGTGTTTGTTACACACCCCTTTTTACTTTTAGGCACTATGGTTTGCAATACTGTTAATGAAAGTCTTTCCTATAGACAAATTATGAAGGAGAAGATATATATTTTTTTAATCCCTTTCAGAAATGTACAGAATCAAGAATCTTTAAATATAAGAACCTGATACCAATAATAGCTAAAGTGTGAAAAAGTTTCACTTTCACCAGGACCTCAGAGAATGACTTGGGTTGAACAGATTGGTATGCCTGGAACCCAGAATCGGTCTTATGTGAATAAACTTCTGGGGCAAGGCCTTTCTGTAATCAGGCCAAGGATTTTTTCTGCTTTCCCCATATTTTTCTGGACCTATGCAAACAAAGGTGATAGCCACTATCATACCTTTACTATATGTTTTTACTCTTATCCTTTAAGGAAAAAAAATACAATTTACTGAACTTAAAAACAAATAACTGTAGTGGAATGCCTGTCTTGATTACAGGCAGGGGATGGGAAGGGGGGAGGGAGGGATGTTACACTGGTGAAGGGGGTGTTCTGTTTGTAACTGTAACCCAACTATGATCATGTAACTTAAATAAAAAATATTTTAAAAAAATAAAAAAAATAAAGTGAAATAAAATAAAATGTATAGATAAAAGCAAAAAAATAATCCCTGGGGCCCGGGAGATAGCATGGAGGTAAGGCGTTTGCCTTTCATGCAAAAGGTCATCGGTTCAAATCCCGGTGCCCCATATGGTCCCCCGTGCCTGCCAGGAGCAATTTCTGAGCATGGAGCCAGGAGTAACTCCTGAGCACTGCCGGATGTGACCCAAAAACCACACACACACACACACACAAAAAATAATAATAATAATAATCCCTTTCAAATTGTGCCTCAGAAGATCAAGTACCTATGAATCAGCTTAAATAAAGAAGTGGGAAACCTATACAAAGAAAATTACAAAAACACTACATCAAGAAATAAAAGAGGGCACAAGAAAATGGAAACACATGCCCTGCTCATGGAATGGGAGGATGAACATCATTAAGATGGCACAATATTGTACAAATTCAATGCAGTCCCTATAGATACCCATGTCATTTTTCAAAGAAATAGATCAAGCACTCCTGAAATTTATATGGAACAAAAACACCACTATACCCCTCCCCCTCGAATAGTTAAAACAAACCCTGGGAAAAAGCAAAATGGAAGGCAACACTTTCCCTAACTCAAACTGTACTACAAAGTGTTAGTAATTAAAACAGCCTGGTAATGAACTAAAGACATTTGTTCTCCTTTTGTTTCTGGTGCTCAATACAAGTCCTGACACAAAGTCAGGTTTAAAAAAAACCCTTGTTAGGAACAAAAGATGTGACTCAGAGCATATGCTTTATGTGGACAGGCCCAGGCACTGCATGGTTTCTCAACACCATCTCTGTCAGGATGGCCCAGATCTCTGAGCACCTAATGAGCACCTAAAAAGATGACTTCTCAAAAGACTCTGGTAGCAGTGAAGGAGCAAGAAACTGGGACTTGGCTGGGCTGGGAATCTAAGAATTTCTCACAGATCAGTCACATCACATGTTTCTAAGCCCTGAGCACTCATCAAGAACCCACAAGGTGATAGATTCACTCTGTTCAAAAGGACAGACAAACTGAGATCATCATGTGTGAGCTCAGGCTCACACAGTAAGTGGGACCTCACAGCACTCACACATGATGATCTCAGTTTGTCTGTCCTTTTGAACAGAGTGAATCTCTTCAAGCTTGTGCTCTAACTTCTGGGCCTCTCCTCTCTGCACCCCATTGTTTTGTGACATGCATCCCTGAGCACCAGCTCTTCACAGGGGATTTGTGTTCGTCTTCAGTCACACTTATGGCAAGAACCATCACTTTTTTTTTAATCACTTTATTTAAAGACCATGTATTACAAAATTGCTTAAAATTCATTTGATTCAAGACAATCCAACCACCAATGTAAAATTCCCTCCACTATTGTTCCCAAATTATCACCCACTCCCAAGCCTACCCTTTTGGCAAGCGTGAAATTATATATATAATTTAATTTATTTTATTTAAAGAGCATGTGTCACATAGTTGATCATATAATCACATAATTAATCATACTACATTTGTTTCCAGGTTAGAGAAATTATTAAAAAAAAAGAAAGAAGGGGGGCCGGGCGGTGGCGCTGGAGGTAAGGTGCCTGCCTTGCCTGCGCTAGCCTAGGACGGACCGTGGTTCAATCCCCTGGTTTCCCATATGGTCCCCCAAGCCAGGAGCAACTTCTGAGCGCATAGCCAGGAGTAACCCCTGAGCATCACTGGGTGTGCCCCCCCCAGAAAAGAAGGAAAAGACAAAAAAAGAGTACAAATATGCAAATGTGTGAAAATTATTGTATCTCCAATGAGGCCATTAAGTTATTATCAGAAGGTTTAGTAAGCTCTTGTTGCTAGTTGACCATTCTGTTACTTTATTTGTTTCTAAATATTAGGTGACTTTCAATATACATTAGCACCTAAATTGTTGTGTTCCTATGGGTATAACAGTATTAAATAAAAATGAAGTTGTTGGGGCCAAAGATATAGCACAGTGGTAGGGCATTTGCCTTGCAGGCAGCCAACCCAGGACGAATAGTGGTTCGAATCCCAGCATCCTATATGGTCCCCTGAGCCTGCCAGCAGTGACTTCTGAGTACATAGCCATGAGTAACCCCTGAATTTGTTGCACTACTGCTAATATTGTAGCTTTTGTGGGGCCTGTTTTTAGCTGCCAGGGCTTCTGGAAGTATGAAAAGACAGGGAGAGTGCCTGCACTCACTCCAAAAAAGTCCAAATACTGGCATACTGGGGTTTCAGTGGACTTGATTTCTCTGCAGAGCTCTATGGTTGAATGGTAAAGCTGGGCCAGTGGCAAAGTGGTATCTATGTTGAGTGCAGCAAGCATGGATTGAGCAGGGTGGGGATTTGGCTTACTTTCCTACAATTGCCATCTTCAGTTGCATAGCTAGTGATTTTTCATAGCTTGGTATTTATCTCTTTTGAGAATAGACTCAGGCTATGTATCTGGTTGAATGCAGACATGATGACTATATTTTGGTTTGCTTTGTTACCAGTGTTTCCTTTCAGGCAAACCACACATTCCTCTCTCTAGTGTAGGCAATGTCAATAATGTAAAAAGTCCAGGACCCTCTTTGACATTAAGGGAAAGCCAATTGGCAGGTCTCTGAGCATAATGAACTGATGGTGGTCTTCATCATCACAGCCCTGCAATAGGAAGCAGACATGTCTTTAACTCTTCTTTCTCAGGACTGGAAATGGGTTAATAGAGTCTGGCAGCCAGAGGGAGCCTGCATGTCTTCAGCCTGGGAAGGCCAGGAAAGTGGAACTCCTGTATGTCTTTGGGCCATTGATCCTCTTTGTGAATCCTAGAGAGTAAAGGAGAAGGAGATAGGAGGCAAGATACCACTACTTATTTGGGAGAGAAGAGGAATAAAATGGACATGAGAGGAGGAAGATGAAAGAAAAGCCAAAAGAAACTGTCTTATAACAAGCAACTTTTCTACAGCAATTTATCTCTCATCCCATTCAATCTTCCCAACTACTCTCATGGGAATACAGCTATTCTGAGTTGACAGGAGTCTGTTGACAGGAGAGGTAGTTGGAAGATCAAAACAAAGGCACTAATGAGATGTGTAAATTAGAGGGATGGGAATTTTGATGGGGGAAGAGAAAAGAAAAGCGAAAGAAACATAAAAAAGCAAGTGAGAATCGAAGCTATGCTTGGACTTTGGAGTTGGCCAAACCTAAATCTAAACTTACTCTCCCAGGTCTGGAGTGATAATACAGTTGGTAGGGCATTTGCTTTTTATGGAGCTGACCCAGGTGGTTTCAATCTCCGGCATCCCTTTTGGTGCCCTGAGCACCACTAGGAGTGATTCCTGAGTTCAGAGTCAGGAGTAAGCTCTACCACTGGGTGTAGCCCCAAAGCAAACCAAACAAAAATATAAACAAAAAATGTATATGAAAGCTGTGGTGAGGATTTATTAAAATGATCTCTGCTGGGATCAGAGAGATAGCATGGAGGTAGGGCATTTGCCTTGCATGCAGAAGGATGGTGGTTTGAATCTCCGCATCCCATGTGGTCTCCGGTACCTGCTAGGGGTGATTTCTGAGTGCAGAGCCAGGAGGAACCCTTGAGCACAGCCAGGTGTGACCCAAAAACCAAAAACCAAAAAAAAAAAAATGATCTCTGTTAAGTTCCTAGCATTGTGTTTGGATTTGAAGATGCTCAGTAAGTATTAGTGATCCCAAGAAAATATGAGGACCATTGGGGAAAAGAGGCACATGAAAAAAATGGAGAGAGTAAGAGAAAGGTTTTGCAATATAAATAAGAATAGACTGGGAAGAAAAGGAATGAAGAAGGCAAACAGATAGAAGGAAAAGGAGGCTTCTGGGCCAGACCTGCTAGAGGAGACAGCTTAGATTTCCTCAGACTCCCAACAAAATGGTCAAGACATCCCTTCAGGAAGCAGCCACTTCCAGCCAGGTGGACATTTCTTGTGTCTCCTGAGACAACCAAATTCTGTTCTTTGTCACAGTGTTTTGAGGTTCTCAGAGTACAGAGCAGACAAAAATGTTTCAGATTTCAGACAACCATTTTCCAAAGGTTTTTAATTGGATTTGTGTGGGAAGAGAGCTGAGAACAATTTCCTGGGGAATTCGGGAAGGAGAAACCTAATTGAGGCCATAAACCAACATGTCTTTGGGTAGAAAGGGCAAAGGAAGCCATACTTATTTGGCACACATCTTGGTTTCCTGCCAGAGCTAGGACTGGGAAGGCTGGGGGTGTGACTGGGGGCAGGGCAGAGGCAGAGATCACTGGTCAGAAAGACCAGCATCTGAGCTTTAGTCTATAGATGGGGTGGCTCTCTCTCTCTCCTTACAGTGACAGGAGAAATCTGTTAGCTCATAGATGTGTCAGGAGCTTTGATAACTGTGGTGTGTGCATCCATCTTTGCTCCTTCCACAAACACTGAATAACTTCCCTCTGTGTCAAGCTGAGGGCTGTATTTCCCCATGTACCATCTTATTTTGTTCTGGAAATAAGTCGGTAAGTTAACAAGAATCCTCTCCATTTATATACTAAAGAACTGATTTATGAAGAGAACAAGTGACTTACCTGGGGCTACACAGATGACCAGAGGCAGAACCAGGAGTCTATGGTAGTTTGTCCCTGGAATGGAATGTGATGCTGGGCACAAGACTCCAGAATACTCCAGCCAGGGGTCATGAAAGGGAAGGGCACAATCTCATGTCTCTCTCTCTCTCTCCTCTCTTTCCCTACCTCCCACCTCAGGGTTTGACTTCTTTGAAGCCAGCGCCAAGGAGAACATCAGCGTCAGGCAGGCCTTTGAGCGCCTGGTGGATGCCATTTGTGACAAGATGTCTGATTCCCTGGACACAGACCCTTCCGTGCTGGGCGCCTCCAAGAACACACGCCTCTCAGACACCCCCCCACTGCTGCAGCAGAACTGCTCGTGCTAGGCAAGGCCCATCCTTCTGATCACTCTTCATCTTCATTGTCCCATCAACCCAGTCCATGTTCCCCTGTTACATCCTGTCTGCCCCAGTCCTGAGCAAACTGAGCTGTTGCTGTTCTTTGCCTGCAGCTGAGGGTAGATAAATGTCTTCAGACCCTCTTCAGATGGGCCCCACTTAGACACTCAGCGCTGGACCAAAAGTGCAGGCCACCACAGTGGAAACGAACTTAGTGAAGACTTCATTTTTCAAAGGGAGTTCACTACAGGGACTTGGAATGAGAATCTCTCCTGCCTTTAGAATAAAATTTCTGGGGTTGGACAGATAGTAAGTGGGTAGGGAATTTTTGTTGCACATAGTTGACCTAGTTTTTTTCTTCAGCATTCCATATGGTCCCTGAGCACCTCCAGGAGTAATTCCTAAATGCAGAGCCAGGAGTAAGACCTGAGCATCGCCAGCCTTGGCACTAAAACACACAAACAATAATAAAATAAAAATGAAATAAGACTTCTTTCATTAAACAAGTTTCCCACACATACACACACAGATAAGAACTTGTCAACTATGTAAAGTGAGACCTAGTCTCATAGCTAATCCTATTAAACTCTCAAGCCCAACATGCTTGTTTCATACCAAGCTCCCTGTGGGGTTTTCTGCTCACCACAAGTCAAGCTTTGGTTCTCAAAGCCTGTGCCTGTTACCACGATGCTCACAGGACCTGGGTGGTTGCTGTGGTGACAGGTCTGAGCTAATCTCTGGAGAACTCAGACTCTAATGATGCTGAAGGAGCAAAGGCTGAGTCAGAAACACACTTAACAGAAAAAGATTATCCCCTGCAAAATGTCAAAGGTTCCTGCTATCAGAACAAGCAAGGGAGCAAGCTCAAAGAGACAAGGTAGAGAGGACAAGCATTTTTTGATGTGAATAGTTTCCAGCTGGTTCCTAACTACAGGAGATCTGAAATTGGCTTCTAGAATTTGGAAATACTGAGAGTTGGTGGAATCCCAAACTTCACAGAGTCTAATCAATTCTGATTCACACCTCACAACCAGAACTCTTCCTTCAGAAGCATACCATTGTCCATACCAGCATTGGGCTGTGCTCCTAATTAGAAAGGTTTTTTTTTTGTTTGTTTGTTTTGTTTTTGCTTTGAGTGGAAAACTGCTTCCTAGAAATATGTTTTCTTCCCTCCCTGTTTGGGCTAGCTCTGAGATACCCTGTGTTCTTGATTCCTCCTGCCTTGAACAACCCTTAATTGACTTGAGAATAGAAGCCTGGGCTCTGCTCTTTCTCTAAGTCAGACAGCTCTGATTCCACCAGCCTTTGTTCATAGTGCCATCTCACATTCTGTCCTTGCCTCCAACCCAACTTTCACTCACTTTTGAAAAGTGCAACCTGGGAAATATGATTTTAAAAAGAAGACATCTCAGGAGGCAGGACCCTGAAAAAAAAAGAAAGAATAAAGGAAACTGGACTCAAAGGTCCCATACACAACCTCATTCTTCCGAGAACAAAATCTAATTTCTTCCAAAGGGCAGAGAAGATACCACTGCTGGTCAAAGTCCCTTAATGAAACACCTGAAAACAAAACAAAAACTCAATGACTCCAGAACCAGACAGTAGCTTGTTGGGACACAGGCTAATTTTTGGTTTGCAGCTACTAAAATGATGGAAATTGCCAGATTTTTCCGATCCTGGCCTTAATTCTTTGCTTTCTCCCCCCACCCTTGCTATAAGTAAACCACTTTAAACCTTAGTGGAGTAGTGGGCAAGTTCTCCCCCCCCCAAGTTTTTTTCCCTTTCAAATGTACATAGTCCTATGAAGTTGAATTAAGTAGTAATTTGTCCAAGGACTTTATGAAGAAACTCACAGCTCTGCTCTGTGGAGATGTTGCTTTCTTTGAAGATGAAAACTGGAGCTTCAGATTTAGAATCTGGAGGCCTCGACTATTTAAATTATGCTTTGTTCTAAATGAATTGCTCCCTATCTCTTGAGTCTTGATTTCCTATTTGCAGAAAATGGAGGTAGGAGGATTTAGATAATTTTAAGGTTCCTTCCAGAACTAAGAACTCTGACTTTTTTTTTCACTGCATCAGTTCAGTTGTAGTTAACTGCAAAATAAACCCAAAATTAGCAGTCATCCCAGTGTTATTGTAGTGAATCCTAAAATGATGCTTACTGTATGTTGTGCATTATTTTAAGTGTTTTCAAGTATTAACTCACTTATCTTCCAAATATCTTTGTGTAGGCAGCACTATCATCAGTACCATTTAAAGATGAGGAAACTGAGGTGCCAAAAGTTTTGCTAGCTGGTCTTAGATTACAGAAAGAGTAAATGGTGTGCTGAGACCACCTCTGCCCAGCAGCAGGCTTCTCAGCCCATACTTTAGACATTCCAGACTCACCTCTTTTAGAGAAACTTATCCAGAGGTTGAGACTTGGTCAACATCACACAACTGACAAGTGTTAGAGCAACAGTAGGATTCTATTCCCAAACTATCAGAATCCAAGTCCACTGGAGAAAAGACTTGACTCTAGTCTTCTAACAAATTGCTCAATTCCATCAAATATGAGGTGATGGAGGGCTAACATTTTCTGGTAAGGAGAACCAATTTCTGAGCAATCAGGTCTCATGAGCATGAGCCAGAATGGGACTGGAATGATAGTAGAGTGGTAGATTGTTTTCCTTGCACATGGCTGACCCAGATTCGATCCTCAGCATCCCATATGGCTCCCTGAGCTCATCAAGAGGGATCTCTAAGTGCAGATTCAGGAGTCAGCCATGAACACTACTGGATGTGACTCCCTCACCCCCCAAAAAAATTTTTTTAAGAACACAGCTTTTTAAGTGTTGTATTCCATAGAGGTCAGTGAGAATTCCTACATTTTTGAATAGGAATAAGTGCTAGAAAATATTTGTGTGTATTGTGTGTTGCGGGGGTCACATCTGGTGGTGTTCAAGGCTTACTCCTGGCTCTGTGCTCAAGGATCACTCCTGATAGGGTTTGGGAGACCATCTAGTATTCTGGGAATTGAGCCTAGATTGTTTGATGCAAGACAAGCACCTTAGCCATTGTACTGCCATTCCAGCCCCAATACTAGGATTTAAAACCAAGCTTTTCATGACTGTTGGATATTTTTGTATATATACCCAATCATCTTTTTTTTCTACCATGGATAGAGGTAATGATCATTTTACCTAACAACTGTCAAGTTCTTTACAATTCAGGAGCCAATTCAAGGGAGAAAGCATCTTTATAACAGATGGAATTGAGAGGTAAAGTGCAAAGTCTTCTCCAAGGTAGCAAACAAACCTGCTGGTTCGATGTCAGACACCACCCTGCTCTGTGACCTCCTTTCTGCTAAGTGGAAAGCTGCAGCTCCCAGTGATTGTGGCATGATGCTCATCCATCATAGTAACTGTGCAATTAGACCAGGTTCAAGCTGCAGGCTTGATGTGTGTGAGTAGCTATTTGTCCTTATTTTCATCTTGCTTCAAAATTCAAATAAATAAAAACAACAACAAAAAAGTCTTGGCCTCTAAAGAGGCAAGAATAGGCAAAAGGTGCAATCGAGTGTTGTGGTTATTTACAGAACTTGTTTTCAATGCATGTGTATCTGTGAATACAAAGTAATTTGTGACTTCTTACTGTCTCCTCAGTTTGTAGCATTCTTTTTTGTATGTTTTATTTTTGTTTTGGGGCACACTGGGCAGAGCTCAGGGCTCTGAACTCAGGGACAACTCCTGGTGCTGTACTACCTTGTACTGTGCTCGGGGAACCATAAGGAATGCTAAGGTTTGAACCTGGGTCAGTCACATGCAAGACAAGTGCCCAACCCACTAGACTCTCTCCAGTCCCATTATTATTAATTTCTAGGAACATCAATGTGGTTTAGTTTACTGAATGGTCTTAGACTTGATGAATAACTTACTCTGAAAGAGAGATCAGAGAAAATGTTTTTATTTTCAAGGCAACAATGTCTTTTATTATGTTTGAGTTTTTTTGTATGTGTGTGGTTTTTGGGTCACACCCAGCAGTGCTTAGGGAATACTCCTGGCTCCAAGCTCAGAAATTGCTCCTGGCAGGCATGGGGGACCATATGAGACACCAGGATTTGAACCGATGACCTTACATGAAAGGCAAACACCTTACCTCCATGCTATCTCTCCGGCCCCGTATGAGTTTTTTTAACATTATTTTCCCATTCCACAAATAAGCATACTATTTAGCACATTGGAATTTGTAAGTTTATACATTTCCCAGAGAAGGAAAACTATTACTTAAACTTAATCTAGGAGACCAGTTCATCTTCTGGCCTCCAAGAACATGAACATGAATATGGCAGTCTCTTTCCCATCTGAACCTTCATTCAACACAATTTGGTTCTGATGATCACCTCCTTAGGTCCTCCTTAGGTTCTTAGGTTTCTTGCCAACAATCATTAAGTATCTAAGAAGTTTGTTTTCATCTTCTGCTTTAGAAATCTGGGTTATTGGTTTCTTGGGTAGCACCTGAAAATGTGGTTTTGCTTTAGGGAAAATGCTATGGAAAGCAAGGCACTGGTGGTCTCATAATTGATCTTGGCTAAAAATTGTTTTTTTTTGTTTTTGTTTTTTTTGGGGGGGTCACACCCGGCAGTGCTCAGGGGTTACTCCTGGCTCCATGCTCAGAAATTGCTCCTGGCAGGCACGGGGGACCATATGTGGCACTGGCTGATATTTCCTAGGGTTTCCCTGAGAGAGCGTTAGTGATGAAGTCAGTATCAGTATGGGGCTGGCAATGAAACACAATATCTGCAGACCAAAGCAAAGTATCCTGTTTATAAGATCCCATTAATCAGGAAGGTGCTGTTTTTAAAATGTTAGTATCCTCATTGCATCAGATAAAGAAACCAATGCTTGAATGTTCAAATACCTAACTCTCCCACGAGGCTCATCTGAAATCCCCTCTATCTGACTCATGTTCTTTCTATTTTCCTCTTCATATTGTCTTAATACACTTCAGATGAAGTGTATTTGGGTTAATGGCACTACCAGACTGCCAAGGATTCTCAGAGTTAATTAAATGCCCTCAGTTGGGACATTGGTTTCATAATGACTTTGATTGCAGCCTTGTAATATCCACAGGATGATTCAAACATCTCCCACATCTGCCCTCCACATCCTCCATCCTATGCCAGGCTCTTGTTCATGGCTCCTTGCTTAGGTGTCAATTTTCCTGGAGTATCTTGAGAAATGTTTGTTTAAATTTATTTGCCAACAGTTTGAATCAAGTGGAATGAGGTAGTATCAATTTCTGATTTTCCCCATCCCCAAATCTACACCTGATACTGCCATATATATAT
>PVKC010038127.1:0-12725 GCA_004027635.1 Crocidura indochinensis
AAAAAAAAAAAAAAAAAATCAAACAAATAAACATATAAATCAGAATATTATAGATCTAATTAGAAAGTATCTTAAGATTATGATCCAGGGGTCAGGGATGTAGCCCAGTGGTTGGATATTCAGGCTTGGTATATCCTTCCCTTTGCTCACACCATCAAGGGCTGGTAGTCGAAACTCATCTTCAGAAGGGATATGCAAGTTTTGAAGTATAAGTGATGATGTAATGTGTGCACATGTAAATTAAATAGGAATCTATCAATAATATTATATAATTCATACTAATTTTTGTTTTATTCTGGAGTCTACCCTGGTGGCACTCAGGGTACTTCTGGTTTTGCGCTCAGCAATTACTCCTGGCAGTGTTCAGGGGACCATCTGGGATGCTGGGCATCAAACCAGGACCATCAAACCAGGATCGGTTGTGGACAAGCGCCTTCCCTGCTGTGCTATTGCTTACACAGTACTTTTAAGCAGCTGTTTAGCACCCTAGGGTATTTTTGCTGTCTCTGGAGAGGCTGACTTGAATAGGCTGCTCCCTCGATTTATCATCCCAGTACTGGCTCAAATTCTGCCATACTCAAGACTCACTTCCATAACTAAACTTAGTACCTGGAAACCACCTATCTCTAGGACATGAATGCAAATATTCTAGGCCTGGGAACCCGTGTGGATGGGGAACTTACATCAGCCTTGCCCAAGGTATACAATGTTTCCAGGGTTTTGTGATGAAGCAGGTACTCCATGCATGGGCCCGTCTCTCCAGACTCCCGTTCATTTTCTTCTTGGACCAATATATCTAACATCTGTTCCAGATGAGATGGAATATTTGTGTCTGTCACTGGGGCTTTATCATCTAAACAATAAAAAACAGCAATCAATATCAGACATTTTTAAACTGCATCTTTCTTTTTTTTTTCTTTAACAATACCTTTATTTAAACACCATGATTACAAACATGATTGTAGTTGGATTTCAGTCATAAAAAGAGCACTTCCTTCACCAGTGTAACATTCCACCATCAATGCCCCCAAACTCCCTCCTCCCCCATCCCCAGCCTGTATTCATGACAGGCAAATATTTTACTTCAATGTTATTTCATTAACATTGAAATGGTAGTTGTTAGTGTATTTATTTCTCTAACTGCATTCACCACTCTTTGTGGTGAGCTTCATATCGACAGCCAGTCCTACTAGCCCTCATCTCTGGGCATTATAACAATAATGTCTTTTATTTTTCTTAGAACCCATAGATAAGTAAAATTATTCTCTCTCTCTCTCTCTCTCTCTCTTTCTCTCTCTCTCTCTCCCCCCCCTGACTTATTTCATTCAGCATAATAGTTTCCATGTCTATCCACGTATAAGAAAATTTTGTGACTTCATCTCTCCTGATGGTTGCATAATATTCCATTGTGTATATGTACCAAAGTTTCTTTAGCCATTCATCTGTTGAAGGACATGTTGGTTGTTTCTAGAGTCTGGCTATTATAAATAGTGCTGCAACGAATATAGGTGTGAGGAAGGCATTTTTGTATTGCATTTTTGTGTTCCTAGGATATATCCCTACCTGTGGTATAGCTGGATCATGTAAGAGCTCAATTTCTAGTTTTTTGAGGAATCTCCATATTGCTTTCCATAAAGGCTGGACAAGACAGCATTCCCACCAGCAATGAATAAGAGTTCTTTCTCTCCAAATCCTGCCAGTACTTATTATTCTTGTTCTTTGTGATGTGTGCCAGTCTCTGTGGTATGAGATGGTACCTCATTGTTGTTTTGATTTGCATCTCCCTAATGAGTAGAAATGTGGAACATTTTTTCATGTGCCTTTTGGTCATCTGCATTTCTTCTTTGAGAAACTGTCTGACCATTTCTTCTTCCCAATTTTTGATGGGATTAGATGTTTTCTTTTATTAAGTTCTGTCAGTACCTTGTATATCTTAGATATTAGCCCCTTGTCTGATGGGTATTGGGTAAATATAAGCTGCATCTTTCTACTTCTCGGTACCTACTCAAAGTGCAACAAGCTTAACCTTTCATGACCTGATTACAATTGCTAGAATCTAGATGATACTTTTTTTACTGTACCCTTATTAAAAAATAATATAAAAAATATTTAGCGATATCCTAAAATAAACTCTACACATGAATATCCATGTATAACAATTCAGAAATAATTCACTTAAAACGGGGAATGAAAATATTATCAGGAACAATACATTAAACACATCAGAATGTTGCACAAAATTCTTTAGAGTTGGTGCTGGAGCTATAACACAGAGGTAGGGTGCATGCCTTGCACACAGCTGACCCAGGACGAACCTGGGTTTGAACCCTGGCATCCCATTCGGTCCCCAAGCAAGGAGCGATTTCTGAGCGCATAACCAGAAGTAACCCCTGAGTGTCATCAGGTATGGCCCCAAAACAAAATTCTTTACAGTTACTTTTAAAAAGGGGGACAGAGAGTCCAGCAGGGCTTGCAATGTGGCTAAGCAGAGTTCAATCCCTGGCACCTCTTATGATGGTACCATGAGCCCCATCAGGAGTGATTCGATTCCTGAGTGGAGAGCCAGAAGTAAGCCATATGCACAAGCAGGTGTAATAAAAAAAAAAAAAAAAAGAAAAGAAAGAAAAGAAAATTATTATTAATTAGGACTCCAGTAGATCTAAATTGAAGTCTCTTTATATAGAAACAGGTTGGCCTTGACCTGAAGAATTTATTAAGATAGGCAGAGGACAAGTTTTGTTGGATGATTACTGCTTTTGATTTGCAAACACTGAAAGGTCTGAAGTTTAATACTCCATGTCCTAACACAGAAAACTGAAGAATTCAAGGGAGCACCCTCTGTTTAAAAATTTTGACATCATAAGTAGACTTCTAAGTATTCCCTAAATACAGTCTTCTCAAAAGAAATTGTTTTTATTAAACATGAGTGATCTATTTTTAAAATCAAATATATGACCAGAGATAGTATAGTAAGGTACTTGCTTTGCATGTAGTCAACCTGGGTTTGATTCCGGGACCACCAAGTGTGATCCCTGAGCACAGAGCCAGGAGTAAGGTTTGAACAACTTGCTGCATGTGGCCCAAAAACCTAAATGTAAAAAATTTAAAAAAAGATTTAAAGGGCCAGGGAGATAGCATGGAGGTAAGGCGTTTGCCTTTCATGCAAAAGGTCATCGGTTCAAATCCCGGTGCCCCATATGGTCCCCCGTGCCTGCCAGGAGCAATTTCTGAGCATGGAGCCAGGAGTAACCCCTGAGCACTGCCGGGTGTGACCCCAAAAAAAAAAAAAAAATCAGGACTAAACTACCAATACTTAAATTACTCTTATAGATTGTGAAATTTTGGAGCTGGAGAGGTAACATGGAGGCAAGGTATTTGCCTTGCATACAGAAGGACAGTGGATCGAATTTGAGCATCCCATATACTCGCCCAAGCTGCAAGGAGCAACTTCTGAGTATAGAGCCAGGAGTAAACCCTGAGCGCTACCGGGTGTGACCCAAAATCAAAAACAAAAATAAAACAAAGATTGTAAAAATTTAAAGAATGCTTACATACAAGGTATTTCAGAAATGCCAAGTTTTTAGTCTCTGTTGCTATTTCCTTGGTTCATCTATGGTTGTACGACACAATCCTAGTCTATTATGTACCTGATATGTAGCAGTGTCTGTACAGATGCTCATGGATGTATGCAGAGTAAACCAAACTACTAAGTCATATAAAGAAAGCAATGAAAAAAGAAGGTTCCCACTTATTTCCCAGAGAGGATAGATAATGAAATTTATTATATGTATAGGTTCATAAAGTGCGTAGGAGTTGAAATTAGAAGACCTGGATTCAAATCTCATCTATGCTACTTTTCGTTGGACACCTGGGCACATTAATGAAGCCTCGTCATCTACACATAAAATGAAGCGAATCATGCTGTGTGACTTCAATGAAACCAGATGTGTTATGGAATATGTACAGATACCCCATGATATTTTGTTTCACATTCTTCTAAAATGACAAGGTTGGTGTTGATAAAGGGTCATTTGTGAGATCCCTTGGAATTTCCTTTTAAAATGTTTCCCCCTGTAATTGCAGGCTTTCTAGGTGCATTCCAGTCAAGAATCTGTGTTCAGCATAGTTTGATGATAATGACTATGGTTTGAAGTGAATAGACTTATTAAACTGAGAAATAAATGAGCCGTAAAGACTAACATACTAGCTTTACGAGAAGTCAAGATCTATTTCTACAGTTCACTGTCAAGGTCCTAAGTCTTGTTTGAGTCTCTAGGCCTCTGCAAATGCTGTTTGTTGTTGTTGTTGTTGTTGTTTTTATTTCATAAAAGTCTTTTTCCTCTTTATCTCCTTAATCATTCTTTAAACTCAAGGTCAGGGCCAGGAGGTAGGTAACTCAAAGGGATAGAGATAATGCTTTGCATGCATAAGCCCTGAGTTTGATTTGAAGCAAGGGGGTGGGAGGATAGGAGCACTGCCAGGAGGCTTCTCCTAATACTAGGCCCAGAATAGCAGGAGAGCACCACCCAGGTCAGATAACTAGGTCAGAAATGAAGGATCAGCCTGCGGGCCATTGGAGGCCCTCCATACAACATTTTGTGGCCCTGCCCTAGAGGAATCATTTTGTTTTGTTTTGCTTTAGTTGTTTCGATCACACCCCCCAATATTCAAGGCTTACTACAGACTTTGCACTCAAGGACTTATGGCCTCCTGAGCCCCCCCAGGTAAATTAGTTTGAGACCCCTGCCTTAAAGCAAAGAACTAGTTCATTCAGTCATGAAAAGCCATAAAAGGTCTTTCTTGAGGCCCGAGAGATAGCATGGAGGTAAGAGAGAGAGAGAGAGAAAGAAGGAGAGAGGAAGGAGAGAGAGAGAGAGAGAGAGTGAAAGAGAGAGAGAGAGAGAGAGAGAGAGAGAGAGAGAGAGAGAGAGAGAGACTATACACCCTCCACTTATGTCCTCAGCCTGTTTTCTCTTATAGTTATTCACATTAGGACCAGAGATAGCTTCACAGGCTGAGCACATGAGGCTTTGCACATGAGAGATCTAAATTCAACCCCCAGTACCACATGGTCCCCTAAGCACTGCCAGGAACAATCCTGAAGTTACAGAGCTAGTGCGTGATGGAGCTCCTGAGCACTGGTCCCAGAGCAACAACATCAAGTTATTCCAAAGATCATAGACAAGAGACTCAAGAGTTACTGGTGGCTAAATCCAGCAATTGGCCCCAGGCAGATTAAGTCTAACCAGGGCTGTTTTCTACCACTCTGGCAAAAAAGCAGTTTCCTGTGGGTTAAAAAGATAGCATGGAGGTAAGGCATTAGCCTTGCATGCAGAAGGCTGTTGGTTCAAACCCCAGCGTCCCACATGGTCCTCCAAGCCTTCCAGTCTAATTGCTCAGCAATTTCTGAGCATAGAGCCAAGAGTAACCCCTGAGCGCAGCCTGGTGTGACCCAAAAACCAAAAAAAGCAGTTTCCTCTCTCTCTCTCTCTCTCTCTCTCTTTCTCTCTCTCTTTCTCTCTTTCCTCTCTCTCCCTCTCACATTTCTTCCTCCCTGTCTCCTTCCTTCTCTCCCTATTCTTCCTTCCTAGATCATCTCATCCTATTCCAAGGCCTTAAATCTATTCCATGCTGATGACCCTAATTCCACAGCTCTAGTTCTAACCCAGATTCCTGTTTTGAACTGAGTATCCGATATATTCAACTGAATAGGGAAAGGACATTTCAAACTTAACATGTCCAAATGCTCTTTAGATGGAGAAGTGGGGGGAGGCAAACACCAACCCAGCAGTGCTCAGGGGTTACACCAGGGTCAGTTGCATGCAAGGCAAGTACCTTAACCCAGGACTCTCTCCTGAGCCTCCAAATGGGCTCTTCTAAACCTGGTCCTCTGGTAGTCCCCTTACTAAGCGAGCCTTTGATCTCAACTCAAAATGTCAGCTATATATTGGCTCAACTCCTCTCTTATCAAGCCCACCTTTGAAACAAACCTGCCATGCCTCTTACTTCTTACCACCTCCACCCTGGGCATCCCAGATCTTGCTACCAGCTTCACTCAGCCCCCTTCAATCCAACTTCCTACCAAAACCAAAGGGATTTGGTTTAAAGAGATTATGTGACACTTCCTAAGGCTTCCCCACCCTAGCCAGAGCCAAAGCCTGGGCCTAGCTCCCAACCCTGGTGTTTCCTGTCACTGTTTCTACCAGGTCACCGTGCTCCTCCTGCCAAGCCCTAGGACATGAGAGCACGTGGCATGCTGCTGCCTCAGGGCCTGGCACAAGATTCACTTCCTGAGACACTCAGATCCCCTCCCTAAGTTTGCTTCCTCCCTGAGTGAGTCCACAGTCACCAGGATATAAGGCTTTCTCTAGCCTGAGAGTTCAATGCCCCTCTGCTCCAAGCAATCCACGCTCTCCCCCCTGAACACTCAGCACTTCACACTATGCATTTGCTTCACTCATACAGAGCAGGAATTTGGTCAGTCTCACTGATCTGTCCCCAGAGCCCAAAGTGATGCCAACATTTAATAGGTGTGGGGCTAGAGAGACAGCAAAGCAGGTAAGGAGCGCATTTGCCTTGCATGCAGCCAACCTGGGTTCAATCCTCTGTATCTTATATGTTTCCCAGGCTAAGGAATGACCCCCTGAGTGCAGAGCCAGGAATAACCCCTGAGCACCACTGGCTATAGCCCAAAAAACTGGAAGAAAAAATATATACAAACATAATAGGTGTTTGAGACTGAGAGATGGAAAGGTGATTTGGGCCATACAGTCGGTACTCAAGGGTCACTCCTGGTGTGCTTAGGAAATACTCCTAGTAGGGTCATATATGGTACAGAGATCAAATTCAAATCCAGGGCCTGAGTCCCTGTACTAGCTCTTTGGCCTAGATTTGTTTCTGAGAAATCTGAAAGAGGAGTTCCAAGTAAAACTGTTTATAAATGTTAAGTACAAATGACTTAACTAGCTACTTAGAAACAGATTCTGCTGTGAATCAGCATCAAAACTGCTCTTACCTGAAGTATCTATGTAGTAATGGGTAATGGCCTTCCAGTGATAGACAAAATCTTCTTGTAAAGGAAGAGAAGGAGCGAGCTGCAAACACACAAAAAGGACCATAACGATTAAGGAAATGTCATTTTCTTCAACGGTCTCCCTCAAAGTCCTCGCGAGTATTTATTTGTTCACTAATGAACGATACAGAAACAGATAATAAGGTGATCTTTCATTTGAATTCTGTATGCCAGGTATCAAAGAGAAACAAAAAGAGGGTAATCGCAGAAAATAACATATATGCTCGAGTATAAACCTCGTTTTGGGGGCACAAATTTTTTGCCGAAAACCCCTGAAATTGGCTTATACTTGGGTCATACAGGTTATTTGATTCGGAGCACACAGAAAAAAATGCACTGTAGTCTCCAGTTGTCTTCTGCCTTCTGCTGGAGGGGACGGTGCTTCAGCTCAGTGTACAAGTTGAGGCTGAGCTGAAGAGGTAGGTTGCTGAACTGAATTGATGCCACTGAACTACTTAACCCACAATATTCTGCGACAGCAGTGATGATGATATCTGCAAACTCAGTGATGACAATGTCTGTGCTGATACCCTCACATCAGATACAGCTGAAGCTCTGTTTGGACATACAGATGATGAGGAGGAGGACTCCAGTTTTGAAGGATTTTAACCTTTGTGATTCAGTTTGATAACCTGTTAAGCTATGGTTTTCTGCACTGTATTTAAAGTTTTTAAGTTATTGTTGCTAGTTTAGAGTTTTTCTTTGGCAATAAATATTGAAAAACATATAACCACTGATTCCTCAATTGTTGTAATTGTCTGGGTATATTTTTTATTTTTGAAATTTACCAGTGGCCGCTGGATTTTCCACCTTAGCTTATACTTGAGTCACTAAGTTTTCCCAGTTTTTTTTTTTGTTTTTTTGTTTTTTCTTTTTTTTTTTTGGCTTTTGGGCTATACCTGGCTTGGGGGACCATATGGGAAACCGGGGGAATCAAACCGCGGTCCGTCCTAGGTTGGCGCAGGCAAGGCAGGTACCTTACCTCCAGCGCCACCGCCCGGCCCCCAGTTTTCCCAGCTTTTAGGGTAAAATTAAGGGGGTCAGTTTATACTCAGGTCGGCTTATACTAGAGTACATAGTAAGTGAACGGGATTTACTAAGAGGGAAAACATGTCAGCCAGCACCGATGTTAAATCACAGTATTAGCTTTCCCTCACCCTCCCCTGAAATTTGGTTCTAAACTGAAGAGCACTAAATAAAAATGCAATGTCCTATTACTAAAGGATCAGTACAGTGAAATTATCAATAACCAGGGATCTTTGTACCTAGGACTTTGATATGCTGCATGGTAAAAAACTGCTCTGTAACTAGTTACACATCACCGGCACCAAAGTCAACTTGTAATCAGATAAAAATTGTTCCCTACTTTCAGTAACATACAGATAGAGAATCTTTTTCTTTAAACCCAGATTAGGGAGAGGTTTTTTTTTTTTTTTTTTTTTAAGCAACTACAGGTCTGAGAAACTGCCAATTTAAATTCCACAGTCTTTACAGCTCAGCCTGAGGCCCCACCCAGAGCTGGGGTGCAGTGGTACCAGCCCTTAAAGTGAGAGCTCCCAGGGCATGCTTTCTTCTCCACCCAGGCCATCCCTCATCTTCTTCAAAGGTTTAAGACCAACATGACATCTTTCCAGCTCTCAGCAAACCGGAAACTGAATAAGTACTCCAAAATGTGTGTAAAACGGCCAGAATAACATCTGACTGCACCTTCTTTTCCGTGAACAGGTTGGGAATGTAACCTTGGACCTATATGGTCCTATGACCCTGGTCCAGAAGGCGCGGAGCTGGCCCCGCTAATGCAAGAACCAACCTGCTTCTATTTTGTGAACCTGAAACATGACAAGAGTCATTGCCTTCCATTTTCCTACAAAACCAATGCACTCAGAGGCCAGGGCACCCCTTGACTTCTTGAGGTCTATAGCAGAGACCTCAAAGTTCAAACCCTGCCAAAATCTACATCAAACTATGGGGCAAATTACATGCATTGCCCACAGACATCTTCAGTGCTTCTCCGTCCAGCTGAAATACACTCAGAGGAACAACAAGAATTCCAAGACTTCTCGGTAGCCTCAACACAGGACTGTCAGGGACAGCCAGCCCCTACCTGCTCCCACCACTCAGAAGACTACAGACTGAATCAAGAGAACAGAAGAGTCCATCTAGTATTTTTAAAGAGGGGATGAATTTTTGAAAACTTTTACAAGCTCTGTCAACAATCATTTTATAGAATTCCTATTTCGGGGAGGAAACTATACAGTGGAAGAATGAAAAGAAAGAAAAATTGGCTGGAGGAATCCCAGGTTTGATTCCCAACACCTGGAGTGACCAGGTGTGACCTCTAATGACCCCCCCCCCTATTCACTTATCTGCCAGGTCCCAAATTGGAATATTCCTTTTAAGCAACAAAAACTAAATTAAACTAAAGAAAAAAAAAAAAACTGAAGTAGGAGCTTGGAAAAACAAAGCAATCTTCCTGGCAATCTTAGATGAAAAATAATACTTTAATCAGCTAAACTTCTCATCTTTAAGAGTAGCTTACTCCTCTTAAAATCTGTTTTATAAATAAAACCTATTTTATTTGACTTACATACATTTATATAAACATACACATATGTAATGTATTTTTTGAACTGGTGTTTATAAGTGAACTTTCTCTACACAGTTTGAGGTATTCAACAATTGGAGTTCTGAGCCTGACTCTGACTTCAAGGCACTGCCTAGAGGCCACCTTCCTCCCTGCCATCACCCCCTAAGTCTGGCCAAGCAGCCTTCCGCATTCTGTGTGGCCAGAGCATCTCTCTGCCAAGCTGGCATCACTGAACCAAGTACACCTCGGCTCCCAAGCACTGCTGGGCAGGTCCCTCCAAGAGAAAATGCCCAAGACAAAAAAATAAAAGAAAGGCCCTGCTTTCCAAAATGTAAATATAGCATTTGGTTAAAATGTACCAGGGCACTTTCCGGGCGTGGAAGCATGTCAATGCCCAAATGGAGAAACAGCAGTGACTCAGAAGTCTTGGGGAGCTGGGAGGAGGGAGGAGTCTTACAGCCCTTCACATTCAGAGGCAAGCTAACAGGTCTCACCTCTCTCTCCCCAGGAGTTAGAGTCAAACAAGAAATTTATTTAAGTTGACAAGGAAACAATTCTAAATTGCTAATAACTTGGTTTAGCAACAATCTTGTTCAAACATGAATAAATTTCCTTATTTATGTAAAACTTCCTAGTAAATGAGCTTCTTTCACTGCTAATTCTAGCATGCAAATTACCTATTTTAGCACTGCATAAAAATGGTTGTGCTCTGGGAAACCAAAAAAAAAAAAAAAAAGAAGAAGAAGTAAAAGAAGATGTGTGAATCAGCAGGAGGGGGATTCAAATCAAATCAGAGACAAGTTGTCTTTTTTTTGGGGGGGGGGTTCAGACCACACCCTGCAGCACCCAGGGGTTACTCCTGGCTCTGTGCTCAAAATCGCTCCTGGCAGGCTGAGGACCATATGGGATAGAGGGGTTTGATCCCAAGGGCCCATCTTGGTTCAGCCACATGCAAGGCAAATGCCCTACCGCTGTGCTATTGCTCCAGCCCCTACAAGACTATTAATTATACATTTCCTACCTATTTCATTCCAACACCAACCACATTAATCACAGAATGTTCACATATTTCCACCAGTGTCCCAAGGACACCCCTATTTAAGTTCAGTTCTAAACAAAATTAGCACCAACTTTCTATTTATTTACACTTTTTGATTGGTTTATTTTGGGCCACACCTAGCTGTGCTCAGCCAGGGCTTACTCCTGGTTTGTGAGCAGGGAATCACTTCTGGGAGTTCTTGAGGGACCATGAGTGTTAACTTTTTATAATACAGAGATATTAAATTTTTGAAAACCTATGTTAAGTCACCACCTCCACCAAAACTTGTCCAGAACACAATTCTGTCCCGTGCAGCCTTGCCCCCTGTCCTTCTTCACAGGATCCTAAACTCCCTGTGAATGGCTAATCTTCTAGTCCCTGTATTCCCAGCTTCCTCCTCTGACACAGTATCAGCAGCACTACACACCACATTGCAAGGTTGATGTGTCTGTGTAGTTTCAAATTCTCACAACACACTCCAGGTCAGGCCCAAAGCCAGTGAACTACCATGGCAATGGCATCTTATGAGTAACCAAAAACCTGAATGAGCATTCTCCAAAATACCCACCACAACAAAGGCCCAACAAGGACTATTCAGACTAGCACTGACCTTGCAAAAGCCACACATATACCAGCAGGTATCTACCAGAGGGATTCCTCAGTAACTATCCTACTGCCCTGCTTCTCATTTCTGCTTCCCCAAAGTCCTCCTGAAGCCTCCTTTTTTCCAGACTTTCCCCTAACTATCTTTATATACTTTAAAGCACTAAAGGCTTTGAAAAACTTCATGCAGAAGATCTCATCTTTATTGTTTTTGTTTGGGGGCCACAACTGACTGTGCTCAGAGTTTAACTTTCTCCAGAGGGTTCCAGAGATCGAAAAAATATGTCTGCCGGGTACAAGGCAAGCACCTTACCCGCTGTACTATCTCTCCAGCCTGAATTTCATGCTAACTGCATGAGACTTGTGTAAGAGTTTCCAATTTACAGTGAGGAAGTGGAAATATATAACAATGAAGTAACTTGTCCCTAGTAGAAGTGAGGGCCAGAGCTGGAGCTGGGACCACAGTCTCTCCTGTGTTCTTTGTACTTCGAACTTGTGCTTGCAATCGCCTGAATTAGTGAACACTGTGCAAGACCCCAGAGTGTCTGTGCCAGGCATTGAGGCAGATTCACAAGACATCTGCAGACTGACTGAAGTTATGAGAAGAGAACTAAAGGAAAAAGAAAACATTATATATGTTTGCTTAGATGTTTTAGTCCAAGAAAGGAGAACATTTTGTTGTTTTTGTTTATTTGTTTGGGGTCCATGTTCTGGACTTACTCCTGCCTCTTTGGTCACGAATCACTCCTGACAGGCTCCAGGGGTCATATGAGATGCTGAAGATCAAACCTTGGTCAGCTGCATGCAGGGCAAGTGAGTGCCTTAGCCCTTTATTATTTCTCTGGTCCCAAGAAAGTAGATTAAAAAAAAAAATGAATGGTCCTGTCTTAGAGCGATAGCATAGTGGGTATGATGTTCACCTTGCAAGTGACTGACCCGAGTTCAATCCCCAGCATCCCATATGGTCCCCTGAGCCTGCCAGGCGTGATTTCTAAGAGCAGAGCCAGGAGTAATCTCTGAGTGCCACCATGTGTGACACTGGGGTGATGAGTCAAAGGGCCTTGTATACAAAGCCTTGGAGTTTGAACCCTGGTACCAAATGTCTCCCCATAACCCCATCCAGCACTACCCAGGGTGGCCCAGGTGAATCCCAGCTCTATAGCCCTAAGCAGCGAGGTACTGTTGGACCCAAACTCAGAACTTTTAGACCTGTGCAGTGGAACAAGTTTGGCTTGGAAGTGGCCCCAGGGTCCCCTCTTCCCCCCAGTACTGCCCTGGAATCCCAAGGCAAGACTAATAAAAAGCTCAAGCTCAAAATTACCATTACCTATTAACAGCAATTTCCAAAGAAAACATTGCGCTCATATGCTGAAACCTGAGTTCTAATAAACCAACGCTTTTTCAACTACTGTGCCTTGGCACAC
>PVKC010038128.1:0-12913 GCA_004027635.1 Crocidura indochinensis
TTTTTTCCCTACAGTTTTCACAAGAGGAACTAGTTTATTTATGCTGTAATATTGAGCACTCCTCTAGCCTGCTGCAATCTTGCTTCCAAATCCCTGTTTTTCTTTGCACTCAAATATTGTTCAACCATTAGTCAAATTTTCTTAGTTTGGAGGAGGTTCTTAATCAAAACCTATTCCAAGATTCCATACATACCCTTGTCTTTGACCTTTCTGTGAGCAGATATTCCTCTAGTTTACTCTGTTTCAATGTTTCCATTCACAATTTTTCATTGTGTAATTGCAAAAATCTGCCCCATTCTTCAAGATATGTGGAAATCCTACACTCCCACATTTTCTGAACTATTATGACTTTGCCTTGCTACATTTCATATCTGGTAGAAATGTATGCCTAGTTGCCTAATTGCAGTTGATAACAGATGAGTAGAATAAAAAATAAACACTGTATTGCTGTAATTTTTTTCTAAAAAGAAATTTATATGTTAATGTTGGTATTTTCTAATTTGTAATTCTGAAATGCATCTTCTATGATCAGAGATCATTATCTGATGGGTCAAATTTCCAATCTCAGTGATAGGCCTAAGGTCTGTCTCTCCACAGTGGGTGCTTAAAATTTTGTAATCAAGTATATACAAGAGCATATATGAACCCTGAGGAAAGAAAAATAAAACAAGTAGTATTTGAAAATGTTAACAACACAGAAATAATATAGAATTCCAATAAATAGTGAAGACAGGATAGAAATTTCATGCATTTCACCAATAGTAGAGGTCTAGTTTCTTCTCGCTTTCTCTGAAAGAATTGCATTGTACATATAAGATATATATGTATCATATTTCATTATGTGTCCTGGTGCTTGTATTTGTGCTAAAATATGAAAAATAATACTGTTTAATTTTGCTATTAAAAGAAGTATAAAAAATGGGAGCATTATGCTTTGACATCTGTCATAACAATAGTAAAAATAGGCATAAATTACTTGTATTTCATGTCAGATTTTAAAATTCATAATCATATGTAGGATTAAAATATTCTGAAACATTTTTGATAATTTATAGGAATAGTTCATAATCAAAGATTCATATTATTTCAGCATGTGACATAGTTATGGGCTCATCTATGTTTAGAAGGAGGTTTTATTTATTTAATTTTGGTGCGGACCACATCTAGCTCAGAGTATACAAATGGCTCTGGCTTCAGGGGCTGTATGTGGTGCTGAGGATCAAACCCTCTCCAGCCACATTCAAAGTAAGTGCTCTACTCAATGTACTTGGATTGGGAAATCTAGTTTGCCTGGAGCCTAGAACTGGTCTTATGCCAGGAAACTTCAGGGGTTTGGTCCCCTTGTATTTAGGCCAAGGTTTTTCCTTTCCATGACCCCCATATTTTGGTGGGCCAATGCAAACAATTATTGCCACTCTAACGCCGTTTATACTGTGCTCCTTTGACTCTTATCCTTAAAAAGGAAAACCCACTTTTGAGGCTAACAAACTGATATGCATATGCATGGAAATGTAAAAAAGTACTATGCCTTCATGTTTAAGGAGTTACATAAGTTTCATGGCTTTAGATTGCTTGATGTGATGCTAAAAATATGTATCATGGGGCCCGGGAGATAGCATGAAGGTAAGGCTTTTGCCTTTCATGCAAAAGGTCATCAGTTCGAATCCCGGTGCCCCATCTGGTCCCCCGTGCCTGCCAGGAGCAATTTCTGAGCATGGAGCCAGGAGTAACCCCTGAGCACTGCCGGGTGTGACCCAAAAACCAAAAAAAAAAATATGTATCACAATCTGGGGACTTGAGGGACAAAGTAATTGTACATGGGTTCTGTTGTATTTTTTTTAATATTCTTTGGTTGAAAGTTCAATATTAAGATATCAGCAAGGGGACTTCTGTGAATTCTGTTTATGGGTGATTGTCCTTCCACTGTAACTTTACCTTGTCCTCTTTCTTTGCATCTTTGTTCTTATCATTAAAAATAAAAAAAATTAAAAAAATATGACATACCTCCTACCATACTTTGTCTTACTGCGAGTTTAAGCTACATTATTATTGACAGATATTTAAGACACCAGACAAAATAGACCTGAATTTTATCACTCAGGTATATGACTGTACTAACCCTTCTGCTTTTGCCAAACTATTCCATGGATTAGGATATATGTAGATCTTTAATTTTGGCACAATTTTCTGGATTTATACAATGATACTAGCTTATGGATTCATGTTGCTTTATGAAGATCTAAGGCTTACTTTCTTGAGAATAAAAGGCATTTACACCTTAAGAGCTATAGCAAGGACACACAAACTTTTATAGTAACTGATTAGATAATAAAATATGGTGTATATTAACGATTTTAAAGTATTAATTAATGCATATTTAATAATATATTTGATATTTATAACCTCAATAAAATGTATCATTTATATATTATACACTTAAGTAAAATTAAATCAATTGCTGATTTATTTACTATTAGTTGTTCAGGGTTTCTTTCTATTCTGCCATTAAATAATTTTATTAAACAATGATTTTGAACTCAGTAACCATATAAGCCTAATTGTTTATAAAGTTAATGTCATAGATGGTATTCTGTGCAATTCTCTTCATAAATGTAGATATTTATTCCCTTTGAAACATTATATGTCTTCAGATGTTGCTGACTTAAACTTTAGGATTTTGAGTCAAAATTTATTATTATTAGGAGCAGTGCTTTGTTAAGCTAGTTCTTCACTTTTGAAGCTCTGGAAGTGTATATCATTTACATTCCATTTTACACTAAATTCTACTCAGTGGACACCTGAATTTATTGTAGTTACAAAAGAAAAATATTTTATTTTTTCCTATGTATATTTACCACTTTAAAATTTTAAACCTCAAAAGTAGTTAATAATATGTTAAGTTCTTTTTTTTTTGTTTTTGTTTTTGGACCACACCCGATGACGTTCAGGGGTTACGCCTGGATATGCCCTCAGAAACCGCTTCTGGCTTGGAGAATCATTTGGGACGCTGGGGTATTGAACGGCGGTCTGTCCAAGGCTAGCATACACACAAGGCAGATGCCTTACTGCTTGCACCACCACTCTGACCCTGTATTAAGCTCTTCCATGCTTTTATCCATATCATTAAACTTCTTATAATTGATCTTTTTGTATAAGTTGTAGTGGATGGAGATGGGTAAGAGTAAATGCATTTGATGGCAGTAACAAGGATACAAATACTGAGGGCAAATTCCAAAATTAATACTGATCTTTCTTCTCTCTCTTTTTCTTCTTCTTTCCTTCTCTCACCTCTACATGTATCTTAAACACATTACAAGTTTTTATTATGTTTTTATTTTACTTTATTTGCTTGGCTTTTAGTCTGAGGTTAAAGGTAACCTTGGAAGAAAATGGCTACATGGTGCCAGATAGGAATGTGAGAAAACATCTCTTCTAGAGAAGTTTCCATGATGCATGACATTGTTACTGCTTTGTTTTAATTAATTAATTATATTAGGTTATTTGTTTGTTGTTTAGATCACACCAGTGATGCTCGAGGACTATTCTAAAGAATAACCCTGGTGGTGCTCAAGGACCTTATTTGAGTCAAGAATTCAAACTAGAGTCAGTCATGTGGAAGGAAAGTGCCTTATCTCCTATATTCTCTCAAGCCCCAATTATTATATTTCTTTCAAAGGATCCAACAACTATTGAAAAGGATCAACATCACATTCAAGTAGAGGAATTCCATGTGGTGAAGGATGTTGTTCAATTCCCATTTTTCCTTTAGCCTGCCAGTAGTTAAATCTAAGGGGCACTTTCACTCAGATTCTGCTATTATTTAGCTTTGACCACCGTGCGACCTTTATTTCTAGGAACTGACTCCAATGAAGAATTCTGAAGTGGCATTAGAATTTGTTGGTATTTTACTCTTTCCTACTTTAGTACCAGTGCTGTAGAAGTTATTTTTAATAACCTTTCTTGAACTCAAAAAATGAACTTATGTCAATACAGTGAGACAATTGGGAAGTCGACAAAAAAAGCTGGCTTGATTCATTGAAAGGATGCTCTGTATGCTCCTCCCACTTCATTTACTTTTTTTATGTCAGCCATGACCCTTAAGCCAAATCACTTAGAATAGAGAGAAATCAATCAGGTATTCATTAAGTACATTTAGAACTTGTCTGCTTCTTGATAATGATGGTAAAAGAGGGAAAGGTCAGAAATGGCCAGAGTCCATTATCTGCCATGAGCAAGAACAAATTTCTTTAAATCCAAAGATACGCTTAAGGCAGGGTTGCACCTGCTTCCACAATTATCCTGCATTCTCTTTGCAGAGAATCCATAAGAAAAATACAGACTAAATCAATAGATAGGTGAGTTAAACAGTTTTGATATATTTTGGTCATTTCAATGTATTTTAGTATATGCTACTCAAAAATAAAAGTAATTCTCCTTAACTTCATACTGAATAAAACCCACAAGAACTTGTCATGGGCAGTTTGCTCTATATCAGCAAATTGGTGACTTAAGGTCAGAGTGATTAAATCATTTTCATAAAATCATAAATATAGTTGGCATAAATAAATAGTATTATATCATGAAAATGGAAGACTTATATTGGTTCAACATGGTATTGGATTTTTGTTTTTTTCTTGATACAGTGATCATGAGCAAGTTTTATATCTACTTTGTTTCAATTAATTATGTTTCTTAAGTGTAGTTTAAATAGCATACTTGATTATACAGTTGTGTAAATTAAAAGAAAAATAAAAGCAAATGATTATAAATTAATATATTAAAGTTAGATTCATGGGAGTTTAGATAGATTTTATTAGAGATTTATAGTGCACATTCATGACATTCATGAATAGTACCAGGTAAAGACAAATGTTTCAGTGTTCATTGACCTAAATAGAAAATAACCTTAAATTTAACTTTAAATGCTGTGATGATATAAACTTAATGATCTTATTTTATTTTTATGTGTCAAAATATTATCACTATTTGTTCTCATGTTCCTATTATTAGTAAATTCCATTACCTGAAATATAAATTTTTTTGGTTTTGGGGCCACATCCAGTGATTCTCAGGGGTTATTTTACTCCTGGCTCTGCACTCAGAAATCTCTCCTGGCTTGAGGGACCATTTGAGACTCTGGGGATTGAATCCAGTTACATCCCGGGTCAGCATCTTGCAAGGCAAACACACTACTGCTGCCCTATAGCTCCGGCCCCTGATATATAATTTTCATACATCAAATCAACCTTCACTTTTTTGAATCTTCTAATGTCTAATTTCTGCTTTTTAATGAATAGCAAGTTCAAGCGTACTCTATAGTGTTTTAGAGCGTGGACGTTAAATAAATGTTCATTTAATCTATTTCTACTATTTATCAGTTATTTGAATTTAAGAGCTATTTACTTTTGTAAATTTTAAAATAAAATTAAATTAGACTGATAAATCTCATGTCTATTCAGTAGAGATTAAATAGTTCAACATCTATGTGTCTGTGTAAAACAGTGTGTAAACACACTGTTTGGCATGACAAGTTCTTGTGGGTTTTATTCAGTATGAAGTTAAGGAGAATTACTTTTGCAAGTATTTTATTTCTGAATAGAATAATATATATATGTTTACCCTATAAAGGAGTTCTTTAAGACATCCTGTTGTATGAAGAATACACAGTGAATGATAATAAAAATGTTCATAGAATTTACTTGCTATAAATAATAAATTAATTGCAAATTTTTTCTATTTACTTTTCCCAGTAATCTAAAATCAAACTGCAGTATATGGATATACTCCATTGAACAAGAAAATGATGTGTTTTTCCCTCAAAACATTTCTAATTCATTCCTCCTTCCCAGAAAGTTCGCCATATGCACATTCATGTCTGGGAGATTGGCAAAACAAGAGCTGCCTATGTTTTTAAAGTTATCCAATTTCCCAACCTGATCCAGAAGTGTAAGTGAAAGGACAGTGAAAAATCTCTGAGATAATAGCAGCAGGCGGTATCATAGAATTGAAGAATCTGTTATCTGATGTAAACTGCTCATCCATGTGAGGTGAATGAACTCTTTAAGGGGTGCCATTTAGTTCATGGGCAAAGCTAATTTACTGAACACTATCCAGTGCCTGAGATTGTAGAATTCGTTCCATTCAGTTAAGCAGACTGCTTTGCAGTACTTGTTTACTCCTCCCTGTTCACCCAAGGTTGGGTCCAACTCATTAATAAGAAAAGACAAATGGTTCATTCACACACTTATTGTTAGGCTCTAGTAAGGACCTATCCTTGGTTCCAGTATGGAAGTTTTTGCTTTGTAGAAATTTTTATTTTATTTCTCTAGCTATTAGATTTTAGACCAGGCAATCTTGCTGAAAGTGAGAAAATGTCAGAATTTAGAACTCTAAGATTTCTCCTCTGATTTAACCACTCTTTCTTAGTAGAACTTTAGAACATATATTCATAACCTCAGGAAAGGAAAGATGTGTTGCATCAGATACCAGTATCTGCTACATAAAGAAAGACAGACTCAATCTTGTTCTTTAAATTAAGAGCTTATACATATGAAAATGCAGCATCAACTGGAAAGGAGAGATAATATGGCTGAATAGGCATTTACTATGTATGAAACCAACCTAGGCTTATTCCTTGAGCACCACAAGAAGTGATTCCTGAGCACAGGTTCAGAATTAAGTCCTCAGCAAATACAGGAGAACATCCCCAAATAACCAAACAAACAAAAAAAAAGAGACTGACAGAAAATGTGGCAATAACAATAACAACTTTTATACAGATTATATAATTAATTAAATAAACAATAATGAGACAATAGTAAGAGAAATATTTTAACATAGAAAACATGAATGGTAAAACTTTTGTGAGATACTGATCAGTCACATTATTTATTAGATAAACATGATTATGATACTATATAATATATGATTTTTATAAAAGATAGAATGATTAAATAACTGATTTTTGTCAAGATTTAAATCTACAGATATGTGGGTGGAATATTAATATACAAATTAGATGGCTGAATGAGGTAAATTTAAATATATTTTAAATGACATCATTTATAAACAAATCTGGTTTTGGTGGTTTTGCTTTTAAAATACTTATATATCTAATATGAAAAGATGTGCATGAATCCTAGGAGGTATGTGCAAGATTATTACAAAATTACTATTCATGTGGCTCAAATATTATGGAGCAAATCCAAATGGTGTCAATAGTAACACACAACTAAGAAAATAAAACAAATTACCTATTCATATCCCCATATAACTTGGAAAGTTTTTACAAAGTTAAAAAATAATAAGTCAAAGAAATAGAAGAGTCCATTCTGCTACCCTTTGTCATCTTAGCTCGTTGGCTTTGCAGCTCTCTGAGTAACAATAAAGCAGATGGTAATTAAGTTAGTATGCCACAAAGTCCACTATTCTTACCTAGATATTCTTGAATTAATGCTTTTAAATTGTTGAGTATTTTAAATAAATTAATAACTATGAAAATATTGCATTGTTATTTTTAACAACTTTATAGAAAGTTGTAGTTTCATAATTCTTTTGTTGACCATTTGGAAAGTGCTTTTCTCATGCATTCTATTAGGAACTATATTTAAGGTTGTCTGCACTTTGATTCTAATAATCATGCTTATTTAAATTCATATCCACTGGTAATTAAAAGTTAATTAAAAGAATAAGTAGGGACTGGAGTTATAGTACTGTGGGTAAGATGCTTGCCTTGCACAGAGTCAACCTTGGTTTCTTCCCTTACACCTCATATTGTGTTCCAGATACTGCTAGGAATAATTCCTGAGTGTAGAACCAAGAGAATCCCTGAACACCAAAGAAAAGAAAGAGAGAGAAAGAAGGATAGAAAGAAAGGAAGGAAGGAAGGAGAAAGAAAGAAAGAAAGAAAGAAAGAAAGAAAGAAAGAAAGAAAGAAAGAAAGAAAGAAAGAAAGAAAGAAAGAAAGAAAGAAAGAAAGAAAGAAAGAAAGAAAGAAGAGAAAGAAAGAAAGAAAGAAGGAAATAAAGAAAGAAAATAAAAAAAGAACAAGCAATTGGGATCTTTAGGGACCAGTACTGAACAGTACTGAAAGATACATGTTTTATTTCTAGTCACATTCCATTAATGGCCAAACTTTTCGAATATTATGTAGTCAAAAATAGAATAGGAAGTAAATTTTAGCTGTGTGTCTTGAATGAAATTTGTAACTTTGTGTGGATTTGGGGAGTATTCCCTTTTCTTGGGGAAATTTTTATAAGTGTTTTTGAGACTAAATTTTACATAAAAGTAATATGCAAATATATAATTATATAATCTTAAATTATAAAATCTTAAATATAGTTATATAATTAATATAATTACTTTAAAATTAATTTATAAAATTATGTTTAAAAACATGATGTTGCAGGACCGGAGAGATAGCATGGAGGTAGGCATTTGCCTTTCATACAGAAGGACAGTGGTTCAAATCCCAGCATCCCATATGGTCCCCCATGCCTGCCAGGGGCGATTTTCTGAGCATAGAGTCAGGAGTAACCTCTGAGTGGTGTCCTGTGACCCAAAAACCAAAAAAAAAAAAATCATGTTGCATAGATAAAATAAGACCTCTATTGGGTTCTAGGCTTTAAATTTTCTTTTTGTTTTGTTTTGTTTTTGAGTCACACTCAGGGATCACTCCTGGCTGTGCGCTCAGAAATTATTACCCTTGGTTTGAGGGACCATATGGGACGCCAGGGAATCAAATGGTAGTCGATATTAGGTTAGCGCTTTCAAGGCAAACGCCCTACCGCCTGTGCCACTGCTCTGGCCCCAAGGCTTAAAATGTTTTATTATGTAGTTAATATTTTTCAAATTAAAGCATGATTTCAGAAACAAATTTCAACAGAATAGTTTAAAATATAACAAGATGATAATGAAATGTCCACATAAATACAAAGAATTCAGTATATCGAATATTACTTTGCAAAATATGATGAATTGCCTTGATATTTAAGCCTAAGTCTAGTAAAATACGAGCTATCACATAAAAGTGTCTGGGAAAGAGGCCGAGCTCTAGCATAGTGGACAAGGTGTTTGTCCTTTAATGATCCGACTTGTGTTCTATTCCCCAGCATCCCATATAGTTTCCCAAGCCTGCTAATAGTGATTTCTGAGCACAGAGCCAGGAGTAACCAACCTCTGAGCATCACTGGGTGTGGAGCCCAAAACCAAACCAAAGCAAAAAGTCTGGAAATGTGTTCCACATAAAGAAAAAAAAATCTGAGACCTACTTACTATTCTAAAGGCCAATTTACTATTAAATATGAGAGCAAAAATATTCAACCTTCAGAAAGAAATATATTGAAACATTTTTGAAGTAGGAAGACATTTTAAATATGACTGACTATTCTATAAATAAAAGAAACTATTATTAGTTTCCATGGCAATATATTAAGTACACTTGATCATCAAAATATATAAATAAGACAACACATCTACATATTTAAGGTGACAACTTTTAAAAATTAAGTCTGAAAGTAGATACTAAAATTTCATAATAATTTCTTTCAACTTCATTAGGGGAAAAGCAAGATAGATAAAGAAACACATGCTATAGATAGATCTTTCACTTACAAATTATTCAATGAGGGGTCAGAGAGATAGCACAGTGGTAGGGCGTTTGCCTTGCATGCAGCCTATCCAGAAGGGAAGGTGACTCGAATCTCGGCTCCCATATGGTTCCCCAAGTCAGGAGCAATTTCTGAGAGCATAGCCAGGAGTAACCCCTGAGCACCACCTAGTGTACCTCCCACCCCAAGAAAAACAAACCAAACCAACCAAACAAAAATATTAGTGAAAATAAAATGCATAAAAGTTCTTAGACCTCATTAGAGTTCAAGGAATTGAATAATCAAGTTACACTGGAATACCACGCTACATTTTTCTTATGAATTACATTTAGAAACATAAAGTCTAGGGCAGGAGTCATAGTACAGTGGGTAAAGGGTTCTCTTTGCAGGTGGCCAATCCTTGGTATCCCATATGATCCCCTGAGCCTGCCAGGAGCCATTTCTGAGCGCAGAACCAGATGTAACCCCTGAGCACAACTGGATGTGGCCCCCCAAGGCAAATAAAAATAAATAAATAAAATAAACAAAAATAGAAGCATAGAGTCTAATAGTATTATGTTTTTGCAAAATGAGCTATTCTAAGCACTGTTAGTGAAACTGCAAACTGTCACAGTGACTTGCAGGGGTAAGCACATTTGGAGTGCAACAGATAAGCTTTGCCCTGGGGAAGCCACTTTCATGATCTAACAGGTAAGTACCCACAATGTCTTATAAGAAACATTTCTCTATTCGCTGCCTGGTAAAGTTTCAGATATGAACACAAAACAGGCATATTGGCCTTGGGCAGGGAAATATAGAGAATAAATAGAAAGTATACCTTGACAGTATGCTTCGAATTTTATAATTTTTCTCACAGGAACTAGTGAGCAGGAAATGAGATTCATGATGACCTTCTCGAGATGTATTAGTGCTTAAACACAGAGAAAAACTTTCAACAGACTTTATTTCAAGTACATTAATGTATCCACAAATGAAATTAAAGTGTTTAAGCAGCATTGTGCAAAGCATATATTGTAGCCATAAACTCACCATTCTCTTTCTAGAGAAATGCTTGCGTAAAACTCGCAAGTGTCAAAGACAAACTGCTTCTATTTCTCTTAGTAGTTCAAAGTGATGGACAAATAGTAGCATATTCAAAAATTTTTTAAATGATCGGGACTGGTGAGATAACAGCGGCGTTTGCCTTGCAAGCTGCCTATCCAGGACCTAAGGTGGTTCGTTCGAATCCCGGCTTCCCATATGGTCCCCCGTGCCAGCCAGGAGCTATTTCTGAGCAGATAACCAGGAGTACCCACTGAACACCGCCGGGTGTGGTCCCCCCCAAAAAAAGATGAATACAGGTACATTAAAAGCAAAAATAATTATATGGATCATAAAAATTAATAAAATAATTAAGCAAAATAGCATTTTTGTTGTAAGTGGTACTGTGCTATAATTTTGAAAAATTTAAAACAATGAAAAAATTAATGTTGAATACAAAGCAAGGACAGTTAAACCTTATAAAAGTAATTATTTCTGAGGGTAGGAAGGTATACAATTTAAGAGAGGCTTGAATAGAACTTTAAAAAATGTATTTATTTTATAAAATAGCACCTATTTTATAAACATATTTATTTTATAAAACACTTCAAGATAATTATCTACAATTTAAACTTTTTTTTATCAATTGACCTTTTTATTTCTCTAGTAACAAAATTATAATTAATAGCAAAGGCAAGGAATATAATAAATCATACAATTTCCACAAAAATTATTTTATTGTATTGTCTATCTGCAGATTTAATTATATAGATCCTTCCATACATTTACATTATTCACTTGTATACCACTTATACAACCACTATAGATTTGCTCTGAACAACTTGGAGGTAGATGCATAGACCTCCAGTCTATGAAGTATAAATCTATGAAAAACTTAATCATGGTATCCATGGCAAAAAATGGCAAGAGGGTTTTCTTTATCCCTTGATTAAGATACAAAAATTTACAAAAAATCTGCAGATATATAAACTCTTTACAATGGACTCTCCATAACTGGTTTCACTTCCACAGACTCAACAACTCATGATCAGATTTAAGTAAACATATCAGTATGGGACCACTGATATGTAGGAACCATATTATTTATGGAAAACAATCTATATATAAACTGAACTGTGCAATTGAAACCTATTTTAGGAACAGCTATACTTTATTGAAGTTTTTATGTTAGAGTTCATGAGTTATTTAATGTGGACCAAATATTTTATTCTAAAGTAACAATCCAAATTTGACATATGACTATTAAAATGCTTGAAATGGCTCATAAAAATATCTAAAATTTAATTGAGGATTCTAGCAGAACCACACAACTGAGTGACATTCATATATTGTCTTGCTTCCCTTCCCTCGCCTCACTTACTTCATTGTTTTTTGCAAATTATAGACAGTTGTTATTGTGGATTTATTTCTCCTTTCAATAAGTTAAATGTAGTTTAATGTATTAAAAGATAGGTGTTCAGTGCTTAAAAAGTCAAGAATCTTTGCCTCCCCTCCCCAAATTAAGTAACTTCAGTTTAGTATATCCGTCACACTGCTAAACTCTAGGTACATATAGTGTTAAGCTTTTAATAGTCTTTATTTACCACTTATGCATATGCTCTCTAATATATGATTCCATAATTAATTCCGTTCTATCATTACATATGAGTCCAATAACATCCAGTATAGGAGTCTAAAAGGAAGTATAACAGTGGTGCCCAAACAGGAAGACTAAAATCCAAAATAAAAGATTCAGAGAATGTGAATAAGGACTTGGTACTGCTTCTCAAGAATTAGAATGAGGTTGATTTTATGTGATTTATGTGTGCCCACATCCTTCAGAGCTGGTAAAGCCACCTGGAAGCATTTGATAGAATTTATAATGGAAACCAGGGCAAAGTTTTCTTGTGAGCAATTTGTTACATTAGTCATATTTGGTCTATATCCTCTGAGGAAATCACACATTGGCCTGATACTTTTCAATGAACAGGGGAAGTGACAGCTACTTCTAATTGCTAATTATTACAATCCAAATAGTTCCATTGAAGAGACAGTGATCGGGGTAAGCAGGGTTATCAGTATTCGATGCATGGTATGCAATCACGACCAGAAAAACCTGTCAACTATCAGCTTGCTTTAGGACTGTATTAAGAATAAACAAGATTTTGCTCCAGCTCTCTAAGCACACGGGATAAAATGAGAAAGGCAAGTGCTTATCACAATCATATTTATTTGAGAGAAGCATATAGAAGAGTGGTGAAAGGAAGCATCAGAAATAGAAAGGG
>PVKC010038130.1:0-12818 GCA_004027635.1 Crocidura indochinensis
CAGGAACGCTGATGAAATCCACTCTAAGGCAGCGGCAGGAACGCTGTTGAGTGGAATCTCAGGCAGCTGGAAACTGCATGACTCAATATGACCTCTGTGCCCCTCTGAGTCCCGACTGAAAGCAGCAGGAATCAGTTTGTGTACATCTCTACTCACCTCTGAAACAGGCTGAAATCCCAATTTCTTATTGAAATAGGCTATTATCTGTAAAATGAAGCCATTCATTATCTTATTTCACTTTAGCTAAGGATTCTTATTCCTCAACCCTATCTAAATGGTTCAAATTCTGAAGCTCAAGAAAATTCCAAGTGTTAGGAACTATTTAAATTTTTCTCAATATGAAAAATTGAGTTTTGAGTTTCTCTCTAGGCTCAACATTCTATTCAGAAACCTCTAAGCTGACAAGGTCCAATGAGGTTCCAAGGCACCTAAATTTAAAGTATTGGGTTCCTTGTTACTCTGACTTCTAGTGCTCATGCATCTTACCCAGGTGTAATGATTTCTATACCTCATTTCAACTTGATGCTAACATTTTAGTGTTCCAGACAGACACATGAGTTATGTCTACAATTGTGTCTACAAATGGCAGTGGCCATCTCACACACACACACACACACACACACACACACACACACACACACACATTTGAACAATTTGTTTCTGGGCCATCTACCAGGAAAATAAGGATCAGTCTTAAGGAGAGCGCCATAAAAGCCTGGGCCCCAAGCTGATGTAAGTGGGCTCTGACTCAAGACAGTGACTGTCTTATACATATTGAGAACATGCTGCCGAATGCTCTGAGCAAAAATATCTATAAGTTTTCCTAGAGTAATTCTGAACAAGAATGACTAGGGTGAAAATGAGAGTGAGGGTATAACACTAGTTTACTAGCCCCAGAAGCTCATATTACAACCCATGATTGGGCTGACCCTGTATCCTCTATAGACTTTATGCTACAAGCTGTACTGCCTGTGGCCCAAGAAACCATATAGAGCCCTCACTGCCATGGGGGTTCAGAAACACTGACCTTTGGGTTATTTCTTACCTAGCCTCATTGTTTGTTCTTTGTTTTGTTTTGGAGCCACACCAGTAGTGCTTAAGCATTACTCCTGACTCTGAACTCATTTCTGGCAGGCTCAGAGGACCTGGGATGCTGAGGATCAAACTCAGGTTGAATGTGTATAAGCACCCTACTGGTTGTGTTATTGCTCTGGTCTCCCATCATCTGTCTTTATTGGTTGAATTTCTTTTCATGTGAGATAAAAGTAATTGGATTATATTAACTTTAGATTAATTTATCTGGTGCTTCACCCATCCACTCCCACTGTATCAAAATTTTAAAAAATTCCCTCTCCTTAACCATATTTGATGGTATCTATTGCCATGACATTCATTAAGAGGCAAAACCCCAACTTCAGTGAAAGTAGTGGAAAGGAGTAATGAAGATGTATGAAAGTATCAAAATAACGTGTTTTACTAAGCTTTGTTTTAAACCAAAATTATTATAAAAATAAAAAATAATGAACCTTTGAAATTGAGTTTGGAATCCAGTCTACAAGGTCCCTGATGGAAGAACTATAGGCCTGAGTGACTAGAGGTGAATGTCATTGATGAGCCATTCTTTTTCTGTCTCTCCATCTATTTGAAGATGAGCATGGATCCTGTGTACACTTCGACAGTATATGCACTGTCCAAGCAAATATTGTCACTGCTACTTCTGACAATTTTTTTGTTTTAGTTTTTGGGTCACACCTGGCAGTGGTGCTCAAGGGTTACTTCTGGCTTTATTCTCAAAATGACTTCTGGTAGGCTCAGGAGACTATCTGGGATGCCAAGGATCAAACTCTGGTTGACCATGTGCAAGACATATGCTCTGCCTGCTATGCTATTGCTCTGGCCCTTAGGTATGATTTTAGATAGGAGAGGCTTTTATTGTAGTGAAAGTGAATGCAGGCAGAAGCAATACCTATGTTTATATCCCACCTTTTAGTTTTAGAGATCATTTCTATGGGTCTAAGGAAAAATGGCAACTTTGATCTTGTCTATTTGCTAAAAACAGGAGTTGGGAGATCAGAGATGTGACTTAAAAGTTAAATTTGTGTCTTGCATTCATGAGACCAGGCTGTTAATCGACAACAGTGCAAACAAATAAAAACAGGAAATGGGTTTCAGAATTAATTGGATGGAGCTTTGAGTTCATCAGGTTTTCTAGATTCGTACATGATGTAGTTTTGTGTTTTCTCTTTCTAAGTGGAAGGTCTCAAATTGTCTTGTTATCCTATAGGCAAATGAAAAGCAGGATAAAGGGGATATTATGACCTTCTAACTGTTGTTCCTTCTTTGAAAATTTAGTTAAAAATATTTACTGATTCTGTGCCAGATCAATAGTACAGTGGGTATAGCACTTGCCTTACATGAGGTTGACATGCATTCCATATGGTCTCCAAGCATAGCCAGGAGTAATTCCTTAGTGCAGAGCCAGGAGGTATCCCTGACCACAGCTGAGTGTGACCTGCAAAAGCAAAAAAAATCTATTGATTCTGCAAAAGAAATTTCTGTAAATAATTTAAGAGGGTTATATTTTATTATAACCTCATTTATCAATGTTAGGCTACCCCTTTGACTGGGACTATATCAGGCCAAACTCTGTCCTTGATCCATAGTTTAGAAAATTCCAGTCTGCCTCTCTTCCAATCTCTGTCTTTCTGTCTGTCACACACACACACACACACACACACACACACACACACACACCTCACCTTACCCCACCCTCTCCACACCACACCAAGTTATTTTCACTGTCCATTTAAAGACACTAGGAAATGGCTGATCCACTGAAGAGAAATATTTTTCTCAAAAGAAATATAGTAGGATTCATAAGTCACTCAATAGGAATAAAAATGCTAAATGCAGGTTGGTGTTGTCAACATGAATTTAATTCTATTTACTAACGTCACTGGTTATAGACAACTAGATACTGATTCTTCTATAGAAGTGTGATTTCTCCTTGGATTTCCTGCTATTAGATTCTAGAAACCATTGCCAAAGCCACCAGCAGGGCTACTCATTGAAGAGTGGAGCAGATTTTTCTCAAAAAGTCAGGATGACATAGTGAAGCTGGGCAAGTTGCCTCTGCCCCCCTGAGCATCTTTTTAGAAAGTGTGTACTTCTTCACAGAAATGAATCTTGTGAGGCACAGCAGACAGAAGGCTGGAGGTCAAGTGATAAATTCAAAGCACCAAGACATGCTTTACTAACTAAACTTCTGTTCAGCCATGACTATGCTTATAAGAGGCAAAGCTCCAGGAATAAAATTCAGAGATTCAAACTTAGAAAGTGCTATATAATTTGGATTAATTTTTTAGACCAGGAATTAATTAGTCAGTATTTATTGAATACCAGACAGATGATAGATTTTTTAAAATCAAGTCACCCTGAGATATGGTTTAAAAATTGTTAATTTTTGTGCTCGCTTTGACAGCACATATACTAAAATTGAAATGATACAGAGAAGATTAGTATGGCCCCTGCACAAGGATGACACATAAAAAATGTTAATTTTTAAAAGTTGTAGGATATTCCATCAGTGTTCTAACTCCCATGTAGGTATATAGGGAAAACCCCACTCTTCCCCTCATGACAATAAATTCATTGGATATAATAAAAGTGCTTGGGAAATGAAATTTCCCAAGAAATGAAATTTGAAGAAGTTACTCCTGTTAGAAATTACCTTGTAAATACTAAAACTAAAACCTGATAAAGAAGCTCCAGCAGGAACAAAGCCTGGAAGGAAAGGCTAAAGAACAACTGATCCCAACATTTCCCCTTGGCAACCACCTCAAGATTTTTACCTAGGTAGAAAATCCCATAAGGGGAAGATTGGGAGAAACCCTATTTAGACCATCATGGAACAAAGGAGCATGCACATATGCTCTCTGACCCATGTATCAGTGCTGTACACATGTGTGCTGACAGTACACATGCATGGTGCCTGAACACATGGTGCCCATCTCTCCCCCTTTAAGTTGTGCACATTGGTCATTATCTGGTCATCAGAATTGTCTTCTTCGTTCTCTATGTCTGACGCTGGCCTGCATTGTTTCCCCATTGTCACACTAGTATTGTGTGTTTTCTACATGTTGCGGTGGTATTCATTGGGTAAATGATGTGCGCAGCCAGACACCTCTGGTTCCAGCCTTTCCGGGTGTGTCAATTTGGCTACAAGGGAGTGGAGTCCTCCATGGATGAGGCCTCTCAAAGGATCAAATCTTGGCCCTAGGCACACAGCAGAGAAGACAGTCCGATAGAAATGCTGGGCTTCTGTGATCCAGCACAGTCCTTAGTGTGATTTTTTTCTCTTGTTGCATTGATGTGCTTTCTTTAGAAAGAGCGCACGGTCGGAGCCAAAGTGCTCTTCTGCAGCCTATTATTAGCTCACTCCCACGAGGTCCGGATGACAGCAGAGGACAAATAAACACAAAGAAAAGACAAGACTCATAGTTCTTAGCAGTCAGCCCCACTAGGTAGGCATGGCTACGGAGAAATTTCAGCCTGACGTCACAATCAGGGGACCTTGCTTTGCAGAGTACTCACTCTTGCCGGTTTTCACTCTCAGTATATGATTTCTTTCTTTGATAGTTCTGCTTTCAGTATTTATCTTCACTAATGGTTTTTACCATTTTATTATGATGTGCGTCAGGGTGTTTTTATTTTGATCTCTTTTATCTGGTATCCTTTAGAACTCCAGGATGTGGGTGCTTATGTTCTCAGCTTTGGCAACTTCTCAGCAAGGATGTGTAAATGTTTCTTTTTCAAAGGAGTTGTCTTCCCAGCTCTCTATGATTCTTACACTGTTTCTTTTAAATTCATCTCAAAGTTCTCATTATTTGTTTATTTTTAGCCCTTTTTTCAATCTTCTATTGTTGTCTGGAGGTTTTCTATTGGACATCTTTGAGCTCACTGATTTGGTCCTCAGTAGTAGTTACTCTGCAGGCTGGCCTTACAGTGATTTTTGTTGTTGTTTTGCCTTCCAAATTTTTCAGTTCTGCTCCTTTTGTTTGTATTTTTCACATTTCTCATTTTCTCATTTCATATCCTCTTGTGTTTTATTAACAGTCTGTTACATTGTTTCTTTGTGCTCATTGAACATTTGACCTTGAAGTTCTTTTTATAGAAATTATATCGGAGACTAGTACTAATTGGGTCTTTAGAATTTCAATCTTTGCTCATTACTTGTAGTGGGATTCTGTAATCTGGAGATAGGTATTTTCTAAGTCACTATCTAGCCTTTTCCACTGCAAGGGAGTTCTCTGGAGGTACTTTAAGGAGGTGGGAGATATCTCCTGGCAGCATAGCAGCCACCTACTCTGGAAGCCAGGTCTCTAGGCATCATCTCTGATGTGTAGGGAGTGGACTGTAAATCCCTTTGTTCAGGCAGATCAAGTCTCTCCACTGCCAGTTCACATAAACATTCCCCAGTTTGATTACATAGATGATAGATACTCATATAATCACATATGGTGTATGTGTGTCTATTTCTCCTACTAATGAGAAAAATGAAAGGTAATAAACTTTGAGGAACTATAGCCTCATATAGAGATTGGATATTAATCTTGTACTATGTTTGTATGCTAATTAGAGAAAATGTTTAGCTTTGCAAGAAAAAGACTGCTTCCAGAGACTTGAAAAAAATGTTGTCTACATGTTTACTATATGTTCTAGTCACCATATTTGTAGTTGAAATCATGGTGGGTTAAATAGACATGGAGCTTGATATGTGCACCAAATAAAATGACTTGCCAGACTGCAAACCCATGTTCTATACACTTGCATAACATTTTTTTATAACTGGGTACTAAAGTATCAGTATACTTTGTTTATCCTCAATTGTTTCCATTCTTGATTGTAGTCCATTCTTCATTTTTGGGTTAAGTTTTTGTTGATACAAATTGATATTTTTTCTTATAAATCAGAGAGAACTTATGAGACTAGAGTGGCAGCTATAAAGGGTGAGCGTAGGTTTGAATTCTGAAGGCCTGTTTTTCAATCCCTGAACACTACCCAGAGTTATCCCTAATTATATAGCACTGGAGCAGATTGCTGGATGTGATCCCCAAAGACACCCACACAAGACAGAGAGAATTAGAGAATTTAAAATAGCATTAAGTTGTACTAACTACACAGGTAATACATTTTTTCTTAATAAGATGTTTTTGAGCTCATGATGAATGACAGAAATTCCCAATACTAGCATCTACACCAGATGGTGAATTAGACTTAGATGTTAAAGGAAAAGCCATGAGCAAATTCCAGAATTCTATTTTATCTTTATCATGATTAGATTCAAATTCTTATATTTTTGTAGATATACTGTACATATGTATCTTGAATTGTCTGAAAGTGAATTACAGTGTACAATGTGATTTTATAATCCAAAACTAAATCAAAAATTATCTTAGTCAAGTTGGTTGATATAACAAGTATGACATATATTAGGTAAGTTTATATATTCTTCTTAGTTTTTGGAAGTTGGACAGTACAAGGCTGAGGTACCAGAATAAGCCAAGTCTGATGAATATCCATTCTTGGTTTTAAATTGGCTGTCTTCTTGTATATGTATATGAAAGAGAGCAGGGAAGATTGAAATAAACCTCCTCAGGTGTCTTAATGTAAAAAGATTAATCCTATAGTAAGATTGTTTTTTGTGGGGGACACTCAGTGGTGTGTAGCCTAGCTCTGGGATTAGGAATCACCAATAGCAGAACTTGGAAGAACATATGGGGTGTGGAACAAATCCAGGTTGACACATGCAAGGCAAACACCTGCTGCTTTATTTTCTTTCTGGCCCCTTCTATGCATTTTTAATGTTATCACATGGAGATTGTACTTCAACACATAAGTTTTGGGTGTCATAAACACAAAGAACATGATGCAGATTAATTTTTTATATCAGTATGTTTCTATCACAACATTTGGGCATTTTTTGTTTATCTTTTATTTTGGGGCTATACATGGAAGTATACAGATTTTACTCTTAATTCTGTTGTTAGAGATAACTCCTGGAGGTCTCTAGAAACCATATGTGGAGTCGGGATAAAATTCCAGTTGGCCACATGCAGGTAAATATCTTATTTATAATACTCTCTGGTAGCAATATTTTAAAATATTGCACTGCACATGATTTTACATGAGCCTTCTTAATTTACATTGTTTACCTTTTTTCTGCTTCACTGAACATTTTTACAAACATATATATTGTTAAGCATATCTATAGAAAAGTTGGTATTTAAGAGTTATTGCCAAATTATCTTCTAAAGATGTCATTTTCATCTTCAGAGTTAATAATCTCCATATGAATGTAAGAGTGTGTTATTTTAACACCTTGTGAAAAGCATGTCTTATCAATTTTTGACATTTAAGAAGTTTTATTTTTATTGACTTTTAAAATCTTTTTATTTTGGGGGACATGACTGCTGGTGATGTTCAATGGACCATAGAAGTGGCAGATATCAACCCGGATCAGTAACAGAAAAGGCAAGTACTTTATATTCTGTACTACTTCTCAGGGCCTTATTTTTTACTTTTTTATATTTAAAAACTAAACATTAAGGATTATTGTACAACTGCTGCTTTCTAATAATTGCATTGAGAAATACTGGGCATGTCCTTCACCCAGTGTCTTAATATTACAATCTGTTTGCATCCATTCTACTTAACTACTTTTTTTTAACTAGTTCTTTTTGTGTAACAAAGTGGCTAAAAATAACAACTTCTTTTAAAACACACAGTTCTACAGGCTGAAAAGATAGTATGGACTCAGTTGGATCATTCTGGTGTTCTGGGTGAGTACACTTGCTGTGGTCATGCTAGACTGGCTCATTTCTGCTCCACAGGGTCTCTCATCTTTCAGGAGCTGTATTGGAGTTGTCCTCATAGATCCTACCAAGGTTTCAATTGACATAAGCACACAAACTCTCTTAAGATTCATGTTTGGAACTACAAATAGTATTTCTACTACCTTCCATTGGTTAAAACAAATTAATTTCAGCCCAAACTTGAGAAGTAGGGAAAAAAATCTAACTGACATTTCAAAGGAAAAAGAGAATTTCTTGCTCTCTCCTTATTTATTTGTTTGTATTTGGTTTGAGATACACATCCAGCAACCCTCAGAGGTTACTCCTGGCTCTACACTCAGAAATCACTCATGGCAGGTTCAGGGGACCATATGGGATACTAGGGACCATGTGCAAGGCAAATGTCCTACCTGCTTTGCTATTGCTTAGGCCCACAAATTTCTCAATTGTAAAATAAGGACATGCTGATTATTCTGAATCAGTTATCTTTGTTTGTTTTAGGCTATACCCATAGTGCTTGGAAGTTATTCCCATCTAAGTATTTAAGGGCTGCCTCAGTTTAGGAAACCAGATGGTGCAGGGTATTGAATTCCTGGCTCCAGAATACAAAGCATGTGCTCCAGCCCTTTAAGTTGACTTTCTGGCCCCTCATTTTAATTTATGAGGAAATAAATTTTAGAATAAGTGATTCAACCAAGGTTACACAGATTTTGGAAGTCTCCCTCTTTGAGGAGGGTTTATACAACTAGAAAATAAGGTAAAGGATTAACACCAATAAGTCAAAACATTAAAGATAACAAATTGAGTCATTGATGTTGAGAATAATTAAAAGGCTTTTTTTTTAATCTTCATATTCAGTATAAGTCATGAAAAACCACCTGGCTAACACTTTAATTCATGGTATTTCAGTGTCCTTCAATGACACTCTTATTTATTGATAATTAAATAATTTATAGCGTAAAACTATGTAATTATAGGCATCCTTAAAGAGCTCTCAAGACAAACAGTACAGTCTGTGAACCAATTGTTAAGAACCAATTTGGGGTTTTCAAAACAGGAAAAGGCCATAAGGGATAGCAATTTCTAGTAAAGCTATCAGTTTTCATTAGTATGCCATGAATTGGGATATTCATTGCATGCAATTCATCTTTATCCTTTTACATGCTTTGATAGGCTTTCTTAAATCCCATTGGTAAGTAACAGATATGGTGGGTTCTTTATTAAAACTTAGGAGCAACAAAATATACAATAATATATTATTTGTTTTCAACAAGCACAAAATCACCAGTAATAGGAAGGTTTTACTAACACAGTTGTATTTGTAAATTTTCCCGAGTTATATTTTAATATTTCATAATTATGACTTGGAAAAAAGAAAAGTAACCTATTAGTCAGAGTGACTAACTCATAACAACAACAACAACAACAACAACAACAAAAACAGAAATCCTTTCTATGAGCAATCCTGTGAAACTAAAACCTTTCATCACTGTGCTTATTTTAGGTTCGAAAAGAAATGCAGGGGCTGGAGAGATAGCATGGAGGTAGGGCATTTGCCTTGCATGTAGGATGGTGGTTCAAATTCTGGCATCCCATATGGTCCCCCAAGCCTGCCAGGAGCAATTTCTGAGTGTAGAGCCAAGAGTAACCTTGAGTGCTGCCAGGTGTGACCCAAAGATCAAAAAAAAAGAAAAAAAAGAAAAGAAATGTGTGAGTCCTTAACTAAATATAAATTTTAATGGCAAAGATCTCCATAGCAGTAGGAATATTAAACATACCTTTCAATCTTGCACTTTAACCTTTTACCTTTAAATCCCATCTACTTTTAATGCTCCTTACATTCTATAAGGTAACTATTTTAATTTAGTATGCACTTTTAAAGATATTTTCCTATGAATTTAGATTTATAACATAAGCATATGAGGATTTTGGGTATCTTTAGTATTCTGTGTAAACTGCATTAGTGTAAAATTATCATAATTTTATCCTGCTTTATTGATAAAGTTACATAAAAACAGACATTTTTTGTATTTATGGTTACTTTTAACTAAACAAATTATAGTACAATGAATGTTTGTATGCATGTGTGTGTTTGTACTAATACTTGAGTATTACTGTAGTATAAATCCTTGAAATAGATTTTTTTTGTTTGTGTAGAGAAAATGTATTAAATTCAAGACTTTTTTTGTTCCACAAAATGTTGTGTAAATTATGTTCTGTGTTCAATGAAGAAAAGTTGGGACTCATTAGACCAGACATCAGGCAGGATTCCCATCTAATCTCTAGCACTTCCTAGGTAGTAAAGGGGGATTATTGTATTACAGACTCAATGATAAACATACAATTAGTGTTACCAGAAGTGTGTTTCAGAAAGTCACAGATTTTTGTTTGTTGGTTGGTTGGTTGATTGGTTTTGGTTTTGGGGGCCACACCTGGTGATGCTCAGTGGTTACTTCTGGCTTTGTGCTCAGAAATCGCTCCTGGCTTGGGTGCCAATATGGGATGCCAGGACATCAAAAAAGCGGTCTGTACTAGGCTAGTGCACACAAGACAGATGCCTTACCGCTTGAGTCACTGCTCCGGCCTCAGAAAGTCACACATTTTAATCAGCCTGTCAGAATTTAGCTGTAATCTGTCTTCAGAACATACTTTGAGGATCTCTTTACTAGGTAATTCCCTATTTCACTAATGACTTCCCTCTATTAAACAGATAAGTAAAATTTTTCCTTTCTTCCTCTCAAATGAATTCTCGTTCAGGTCTGGAAATCTTATGCACTTTGAAATATCTTTTTGTTTTGAGGCAGATAATTTATATAAAACATTTATAATGATGGTGATGATAATAATTGCCCTTGGAGAAAAATAGCCCTGTATTTGACTGGGGGAAATGCCATATATAATTGAATCGAAGATGTTAAGAAAAAAAGTTATCATCTAAAATTGTAAGATGTATTCTATTTAAGTAGCATTCTAATTTTAAAGATGTTAAAATATAAAAAGAATCCCAGACTTAGAATTGATGAAATATGGAAGTTGTATAAGGTATTCTTTTCATGCAGAGAAGCAAGTTTCAAATATGTGCAACCAGCAAAGCTGACAGAAAACCATGTTCTGAGTGAAAGGTCTTGTGGAAACCTCTTAGCTGAGAACCAAGATTAGTTGTGATCTACGAGTTGGGGAGTAGGTGGAATGCTATGCTTGGTGGAAGACAGTCAAATATAAAATTCTGGGAAGTTTACCAGGAGTAGAAAGAGAAGTAGGGATTCTGGATACCTCAAAAGTAAGGATAGGAAGCTGAAGATACAGTGCATCAAGCATGGCACTTGCTTTACACATGGCTGAAGCAGATTTCATCTCCAGCATCCCATATAGTCCCTCAAACAATGCCAAGAGTAATTCCTGAGTGCATAGCCAGAGGTAACTCATGAGTATCACCAGGTAGCCCCCCAAAGAAGAAAAGACAATACACATTCACGCATATGTTCATGCATATACTCACTCAAACATACACAGAAAATATTCTTCAGGCATAGTTACAATGAAACTCTTTTTTTTTTGCCAGATCTTCAGTGAGATAAGCATTGCTTGTTTATGCTCTTTATATGAATGAGTTCTTGGATTTTATTTACATGTTAGTGGGAAGAAAAAACAAAGCAAAGAAAAAAATTGCGATAGGAAATAACTAGCTGCCAACTGTTTATCAACATAGGGTTTTATTTATTTATTTTTACATTTGCTAATAAGAACAATGGTTACTCTAATTACTTTTTTATCATTTTACTAGGATTAGAATGTTGATTTATGGACATCTACTGCCTGCTCTTGGCATGAGCACTTTATTTGGACATCAGCTCACCATGCCCTTGGCACTAGCACCTTATTTGATCTACATATTAACCCCAGAGAATGCATTGTGATTAGCCTCATTTAATAGAAAAGAAATAGCTCTCAAGGAACTCAGGGTTTTCCAGAGACCACAATATGTCCCATAGTCTATCTGGTATGTAAAACCAGCTATGTCTGGTCTAGATTTAATACAGATTTCAAAGAGAAGCATTTGCTTCTCACCCTAAGACGCAGTGACACCAAACCTTTGGGGAAGTTCTTTGTCATCAGACTCCTCTGGGACCCTCACTGTGCACCCAAATCCTAAGCATGTTCTAAGATAAGTGTGTCTTCTGCTATAACCAATTCATCAGACCTAGCCAACCCACATCCTTCTGTAATGCTCAGGTCTAGCGTCAGGTTTTCAAATAATTCATTGGGGAAAAAAATCATATCAGAAGTGCTTAGTAACATCATTCATTATAACTGAAAATTGATTTAGGGTCTTTGTGCATTCAAGTCTTGAGTTCCTTCCAAATCATTGAGTTGAATGCTAAGCTGCCTCTAATATTTTTATCTTCTTGAAAATTAACTTAGGTGTAAACTTTTAGACTCAAAAGGCAAGAATAGTCAGTACATTATTCTGCTGCATCTATACTGTTTAAATATTATAACACAACTTTTAGTCACTGACAGTATTTGCTGTCCTCTGTGAATTTCCCCTTCTTTCTCATTTTTTCTACATGGCTAGGTTACCTGGTTCTAGTATAAAGTCGTGGAAAGAGAAAGTCGTGCTCACAATTGAGTTTCTTGTGCAAAGAAGGCTGGCATGTTGAACTCTCTATAGCCCTGTTAAGGGAGAAATGACTGGCTCTAGCAGTCATTTGTTATCATGTGTTATCTATTAGTAGACATATCAATACAATGATGTGTTGTAACTTACTGTACTCCAAAAGCTCATAGTTTAAGACTCATACTTTCTTGGGGCCCGGGAGATAGCATGGAGGTAAGGCATTTGCCTTTCATGCAAAAAGGTCATCGGTTCGAATCCCGGTGCCTCATATGGTCCCCCGTGCCAGCCAGGAGCAATTTCTGAGCGTGGAGCCAGGAGTAACCCCTGAGCACTGCCGGGTGTGACCC
>PVKC010038131.1:0-12827 GCA_004027635.1 Crocidura indochinensis
TGGTTCACACCCGGCAGTGCTCAGGGGTTACTCCTGGCTCCATGCTCAGAAATTGCTCCTGGCAGGCATGGGGGACTAGCTGGGGCACTGGGATTCGAACCCATGACCTTTTGCATGAAAGGCAAACGCCTTACCTCCGTGCTATCTCCTGGGCCCCATATTACTAAATATTAATCTAATGCAAATCAAAACCAAAGTGTTATATTACTTCACTTTTGTGAGTATAACTATTATCAAAATATAAACAAGTTCTGGCAAAACTATATAGAAAGTAGAACCTTTCTGAATTGTTAATGAGAATGTAAAATTGTACTGGCTTATAGAATACATTATAAAAGCTCCTTAAATATTGAAAATAAAATTTGCATATTAACTGGCACTGTACCTTCTGGATCTATATCTAAAGCTATGTATTTATTTTTGTTTTATGTTTTTGGGGTCCACACCAAGGGACACTCAAAGATTACTCCTGGCTATCAACTCAGAAATCGCTCCTGGCTTGGGGGATCATATGGGATGCCAGAGATTAAACAGAGGCCTGTCTTGGGTTAGCCACATGCAAGGTAAAAATTCTACTGCTGCACTACCTAAAACAATTTAAAACAAAATCTTGAAAAGATATCTGTATACCCTGGTTGGTATTAACATGACTCGAAATTGCCAAGAGGTGTAAGCAATTTAAGTATTCATTAACAAAGTAATGGGAAATAGAATGTGGCATATGCACACAAAGGAATATTATTTGGATGTTTTTCTAAAAGATAAATGAATATTATACACATGTTAGAATATGGATGAAACTTGAAAACATGCTAAGTAAAAAAGCCAATCACAAAGATAAGCAGAATATGGTTCCATTAAAACAGTTTAGAGTAGTCAACATCACAGATAAAATAAAATTGTTATTACCAGAATACAGGGGAGAGAAAAATGTAGTTGATGCTGAACATGGTATTTTTTATTTTGTAAGATAAAACTGGAAATTGAATGCATAACAGCATGACTCAACTTAATATTTCTGAACTATATAGTTATATATTTTATGTTATATATTTTACCATAAAATTCCTAGTAAATTTATAAAATTATCATTAAGAATAATATTAGTAGAACACGGAGCTCCTCCTACTAAGCATGAACCAGGCTGTGCAGGTGACCTCTCCCGCAGAACCCCAGCAACCAGGATATCATCGTTCCTTTAGCAACTCATAACTGGGATGCCTCTAGAGAGATGGATGGGGGAAGGAGCTAGCCAACAGCCCCTCTTACTAAATCCTACAGCAGGAATATAGGACTGCCAGGCTAGGCCTTCAGAGAGAGGCCAGGCTGCTGGCTTCTTGGGAATGTGGGGGAAGGGAGCATTGAGCTTTATTATGCACACCGGGCATAATAAACCGGGCTGTGCAGATGACCTTCTTGCACTGGGGTTCCTTTTCATTAGTCGTCACTTCCCAAAATACACAGGCATGGATAACTGTACTTAATTTACCATGATACCACAATGCTCATAATTTTACATTGCTCTTAGGAAAGGAAACAGAATGTCAAAGTCCCTCTGAATGATTATTCTCCCCACTCAGTCAGATGTCAACCAGCCCCCAAAGTGAAAAGATAAATTCTTTACATGATAAGAAGCCGACATTCAGCTGCTTTTGATTCGCTCTGGTGACCCCTCTTCCTTCGCCTCCCTCTACCATGGATTTTTGCTTGCTACCAGATTCTGAGGCTGAGAAGCCCCCAGCTTGCTGATACTCCCTGATATGTGACTGCTGGGAGCCATCTTCCCCAGACTCCAAAAATCCAACTCACAGGTTGAAGCTGGGTTCTGGATCTTACCTCTTCCCTGCCTGCTGGAGGCGGCTTCTGTCCTACAGCCATAAGTGGGATTTTGATTAATCCACTTTAGGAAGAGTGGGTGGCACGGGCAGTGAAATATGAAATATAAAATAGTGAAAACCACACAAAATACATTTTATGGGGACCCGCATCTACAATAGAGGTGAGACAATCTTACTTTTCAAGCCGGTGACATATAAGCATGTCTCTGGTATGCACGGTATTTTTGAGCTAACAAATGGTGGAGAATCTTAGAAGAAACAACACAATGGTACCAGGCCCTAAAATAAACATACCAAAATACTAACCAATAGTGGTGAAAAGAATACTGACAAAGGAAAAAAAAACTGATTTGCATTTTCACTGACCACTATGCTTTTAGAAATGCAGATTTATCTGACCAGGGGGCAAAACTAGCAGAAGTTTGGTGATGAGAATTTCCCTGAGTCATAAACTGAGGCCTAATTTTAGCCTGTAGTTTTGCAAGGGAGACAAAGCCAAATGATAGAAAAGAGATTTTTAATGTCACCACCATGTCAAGTATTTCAGAAATATAGCCAGTAATCCACGTTGGGGGTATGATTAACATCCACTGATGGGACTGCTGACTAAAAATTTCTTGGGGAAAATATCAGCTCACTGCACCAGGAAAGTCAATAGACACAACTGGTGGGTTAGCTTCCCCTATTGGAGACATATATCCTGCATGCCGTGACACTCGCCTATTTCAAAAGACTTAAAAAGGACATATAAATCTCTTCTGAACATTGCTTTAGTGGAACATCGCTACTGTTGCCATCAGACTTCTGTAATTACTGGTCTTGGTTTTTGCTCAGATCCTAGGACAGATCTTAGGATATAGTCTTTCAGCATTGTTCCAGAAATTTTGCTCAGTAGCAATTTTGAGGAACACAATATTTTAAACTGCAGTAGGACTTTACACCCTGAACACCTGGTGGCATAGTGACTTGGCTTGGACTTCAGCTGATCAGACATTGACCATTCACCCCTGAACTGTGGACACTATCTGTGGAAACAAACATGGTTCCCTACACCAGAAATAAGAACTTTAACAAGGAAGGTGTTCCACTCTGCCATGGCACTGACTTACTCCAACGATGATACTAATGACACCATGACAATCTAGGAAGAGCAATAGTCTGCTTTTAGGACAGGATTCTCTGTAATTCTGCAATTCTAATGGTGAGACAAAACCAAAAGATGCTATACATTATGCAGCCTTCAACATAGGACCTGTACAGAAACCAGGATCTATAACTACAGAAACCAGACAGCAACAATTATAAAGGTGATAAACTGTATTGGGACCACAGAAAAGTCTAAGAAGTTGGACAATCTAGTGGGTTTGGAGCATGAAAATGGTCCTATGCCAAAATAGTTCAAGGTTGAGGTCTCCCTGTTTTTAGGCCAAAGGTTTCTCCTATTAATTTTTCCCATATTTTGCTGTGACTATGCAAATAACAACTGCCACACACATCTGTTTTATGTGTGTGTGTGCATCTACTATCTTAAAAAAAAGTATACTAAAGCTTCTGCTATTGTATTAACGACTTTATTGGTGATACAATAATTGTCACAAATAAAACTCCTAATAAACTCTCCTTTTTCCAATTCTCTTTATTTCTTATTTTTTGATCTTCTATTTTCTTTATTTTTACATATGTATGCATTATTTCATATACACATAAATAAAATGCATACATACATCTCATATATATTTATACATTATATATGACATTTTATATCCAGCCACCTTTATAAATTATATAACATACACATAAAGAAAGCTTCCTCCCCTCAAATGCATCATTACTTTAGTGTCCACTAGTTGGAGATACTTAATTAGCATATGAATGGTTCCAAATCTAAATTAATATATATCTATCTGATATAATTTTTGACGTTTTTTTTTATTTTTATTTTGACCATAGTGGCTTACATATCTTTCACAGTAGTATTTTAGGTACATATTATCATTGAATCAGGGGAATTCCCATCACCTAACCCCCCCAGGGCTGCTAGATTTTTTGATAACTCCACTTCCTGTCATTGTGAAACAAATGTATTGTGATCAGATTTGTCAACTATGATACATTTTCTTTAAATAAATTTATTAAGAAAAAGAATAAAGCTAGCATTTTCCTAGAAAGAATAAAATAATTGATTTAGCAAAAGTACACTGAAAGATAAAAAAGTTTTCATTTAACAGTTCATTTTATTGGTTAAGTTGTCCATGATTTATACTCCAGAAAAGGATCTATATGTCTTTTTAATATAACGTAAGATTAATAAGTGATAAATGCTTCGTCTTTGTTGAAGATACAAAAGAAGAATTTAAAGAATACAAATGTCTATTCAACACTTAAAGGCAGCAAATGTTGTCTTTCATCTTGCTTTTTTGTTTGTTGAAGATATTCAACTGAAGTATCATGTCACACAGATTTTTACAGAGTTGAATAACTGAGATACCATGGTAACTTTAATATTTGAATTCAAACTCCTATTAAATGTTGGCTTTTTTGTTTTGTTTTCCACAACAAAGACTTAGTTTTATATTTGCTGCAAAGCACAACAGATTTCAGGGAAAGACTATAAACGATAAAAATATGGTGGTGCTGGAGATAAGGTGCCTGTGCTAACCTAGGACGGACCTCGGTTCGATCCCCCGGTTCCCCATATGGTCCACCTGTGCCTGCCAGGAGCGACTTCTGAACGAATAGCCAGGAGTAACCCCTGAGCATCATCAGGTGTGGCCCAAAAACAACAACAACAACAACAAAAATGTCTCCTTTGTGTATAGCTTGCTGTAGAAGGGTATCAATTCTGGTGTCAATGACTTTGAGTTTAGTGCTTAAGTATGATCATTTTTATTTCCACTCAATGTTCATATGATTGGTTGTTCCTGGTACCATCCTATTTTTTTCCCCTTAAGTTATGAGGGAGACAAGATGATTCAAGTTCTGTAGTTCTGTTAGAAAAGAAAAGAGAGACCTGGGTGCTGGACCTTTGGGCTAATTTGAGACTTCCCTCCCCACCCCACTGGAGCCCCTCTGCTGAGTGCCCAATCTTTCGGCAGGTTTGAGACCGCCCACCCCTTCTCACCAAACAAGGAAATGCATGCACTTTAGCACCAGATCTTTGAGCTGGTTTGAGACTGCCCTCCTCCACCCCTACTGGGCCAGGAAGTATGCACGCCTGGGCTCTGGAACTTTGAATTTGTTTGAGACCACCCAACCACCCACCCCTCACCAGACTGGGAAGTGTGCGCACCAGGGCACTGGAAATTTGAGCTGTTTTGAGAGCACCCTTTCCCCCCACCAGACTGGGAAACACCGCACATTGACCTGGGACCTTTGAGCAGGGTTGAGTGAGCCTCCCCTGAGCCCCAATCAAGAACTGTCTGAAGGCACCAGATAGTCTAACTTACAACACATAGGTCCAATCAACTCAGACCTAATACTCAATTTTCTCAGATAATCCACATTTCATAAAACCGGATAGCAAAACACTGAAACATCTTGTAATATCCCAATCATACTTAGACAAACCACCTGGCTAAGGAAAAATGAACTCTAAATTGAATATACCTTCAAGCATCTCTAATATAATCAGTACAGCTACAACTTTATTAAACAACCAGAAAACTCAACAGTCAAAACCACCAGCTGCAAAGAAATATGAGTGAACTAAGGAAAACACTAATACCTGGGGAAATGGAGAGAAATCCTATCAAGTTTCCAAGTCCACCAAAATGTGTGAGCCCAAGAGATGAGAACCTAAAAGCGACAATGAATGACCTGGCGATGGAAATCAAGGAATCACTAGCCTGAGAGATCAAGAAATCTATAGATGAACAATTCAGCCAACTCTAAGAAGAACATTTACAACAGATGAAAGAATACATACAATTAGAACTAAGGAAAATATAAAGCATATAGCAACCCATAATAGAAGAATTATACAGTTAGAAGAATGCATAGAGGAACTTGAGGAAAAATCACAAAACAACAATGATAAAGAAGTCAATAAGAAAGCAAAGACAAAACACTGAAAAAAAAGTTAGATACCTAATGAACAAAGATAAAAGAAATAACCTGCGAATTGTAGGAATATAAGACGGGGAGGAAAACAGGAACAGAGAAGAACAAATAGTGAGGGAATTAATAGAAGAGAATTTTCCCGTCCTCTGAAAAGAGACACCTATACAAATCCAGGAGGCAAAAAGAGTCCCTAATAAAATAGACCCTAACAGACCAACACCAAGACATATAGTAATTCAACTGGAAAAAAAACACAAAGAGAAAAATTATTTAAAGCAATAAGGGAGAGAAAAACCCTCAAATGCAAAGGAATGACATAAGAATCAAACCAGACCTCTCATTTGAAAGAACTCTATCAAGAAGACAGTGAAGTGACATATTTAAACTATTGAATGAAAGAAACTTCCAACCTAGAGTACACTACCCATCAAAACTCTCATTCATATGGGAAGGAGAACTAAAAACATCCTTAGACAAAAAGGAACTCACACTATTCGCACTAAACTAGGGTTTCAAACTCAATTTACCTGGGGGCCGCAGGAGGCAAAGTCGGGATGAGGCAGGGCCACATAAGGGATTTCGCTTACCGAATATTCGCAATAAAAGATCGCATTAGTAAGAAAAAAAAAACTGCAAAAAATCTCATTAAACATTTGCATACCCCAAACCGAACTGCTCTGGATATGCAAATGTTTAATGCAATTTTTTTTCTTACTAATGTGATTTTTATTGTGATTATTCAGTAAACAAATATTCGTGAATGCTGTGAAATTTGAAGGCCGGCCGCAGGCCAAAAACTGTACAAAGGGCCACAAACGGCCCTCGGGCCATGAGTTTGAGACCCCCTGCACTAAACAAACCATCTCTAAATGAATTTCTCAAACATGTTCTACACAATCCAACCCCCCCCCAATTGAAACAACAAACACTCTACTCAATACAATAGCACAGAAATCCTCTCTGGTGGTAATCTCCTTAAATATCAACAGGCTAAATTCCCCTATTAAAAGAAACAGAGTAGAGGGATGGATCAGAAAACAAAAAAACAAACATCTGCCTCCAAGAAACACACCTAAACGACCAGGATAGGCACAGGCTTAGAATTAAATGATGGAAATCAAGTATACAAGCCAATGGAAAATAAAAAAGAAACTTGGACAGCCATTCTTACATCAGACCAAATTGCATTCAACCTCAAGAAAGTGCTTAGAGATAAAGAGGATAACTACTTACTGATTAGGGGAACATTCGATCAAGGAGTTTTAGCCCTGATCAATATTTATGTGCTGACTATAGAGCCAGCAAAATATATAAGACATTTGCTCACAAACCTAGAGAAACATATGGAAGGAAACATGATAGTAGTAGGATATTTCAATATTCCATTATCACCATTAGACAGATCCACCAGGCAGAAAACTAGCAAAGACATAAGAACCCTAAATAAGAAATTAGAGGTTCCCAAACCAGCAGAGGGTTCGGGCACTTAGGTGTGATTGCTCACCTTGCTGGCAGCAGGGATCCCCAGGGGAGAGGGACATTCCCAAACCTGAGGATTCAGATGCCCAGGTTCAAGCACTCACTGGGACAGCAGAAGAGGTCCCGTGTGGAGTGAGGGGCGTTCTCAAATCAGAGGGTCTGAACACCCAGGTCCCAGCACTCACTGGGCTGGTGAAAGGGGTCCTGAGGGAGAAAGTGTTCTCTTATTTGCTGCCCTCTTTCCAACAATCTCCTTTTGTTTTGTTTTGTTTTATGCGGGGGCCACAACCTGTGATGCTCTGAATTTATACATGGCTATGCCCTCAGAAATTGTCCCTGACTTGAGAGAGACCATCTGGGGTGTCAAGGATTGAATGCAGATTCATTCAGGGTCAGCCACATGCAAGGCAAATGCCCTACAATTGTGCTATCACACTAGCCTCTACAATGTCCTATTTATAGTTAGAATACTTTATCTTCTTTTTTTTCTCTTTTCCTCCTATATTAAAATTAACCATTAGCATGAAAACAATGATCAAATAAAATCTAAACCTATAATAGTTGAAATTTAGGTTGATTCAAAATGGCAGAGGGGGTCCTACTGGGGGAAAGAGCAGTCTCAACCAACTCAAAGTTTCCAAGTCCACAAGCTTACCAGACCAGAGAAGAAGATGCTGCAGAATTATCTATAACTTGTAAAAATAATTCTTCCTATAGAACTACATACTGGCCAAATGTAGCATACTCTGGTCTCCCCACTGAAAATTGGTCTTTTAAGTAAGCAAAATAAAGGAACACAAACTAATTTTATTTCTTTGCTTTTTGGCCATACCCTGCAGTGCTCAGGCCTTACTCCAAGCTCTTCACCAAAGGATCACTCCCAATAGTGCCTGCAGGCTCATATGGAGTGCTAGGGATTGAATCTGGGAGGCAATATACAAGGCAAGCACTCTACCTATTGAATTATTCTCTGGTTTCTCAAGATTTACATTATAATGCAATTAAATTGGAAGAGAATATTTGCCCACCACTCATCTTAATAAGGATACTATTCAAGATATATAGAGTACTCATGATAAGAAAGGCTGGAGTAATAGTGCAGCACCATTCACAATAATCAAAATCTATAAGCATCTCAAGTGTTTGTTGTTTTTGTTTTGTTTTTTCAAAAAACATAGTGTGTATAGGGCTGGAGTGGTGGCGCAAGAGTTAAGGCATCTGCCTTGCCCTGCTAGCCTAGGACAGACCACGTTCAATCCCCAGGCTTCCCATATGGTCCCTTCATGCGATTTTTGAGCACATAGCCATGAGTAACCCCTGAACTTCTCAGGGTATGGCCAAAGAACAGTAGAGAAAAACACAGTGTGCATATATATATATACATATATGTTCATATACATATATAGATATAGAGATCTACAGAAAATGTAATAGTACTCAGCTATAATAAATACATATATATAGATATATAGAGATATATCTACAGACAATGTAATAGTACCCAGCTAAGATAGACATGCAATTGACCTCTATGTTAACATAACTGGAGAGGATCATGCTAAGCAAAGTTAGTCAAAAGAAGAGGGGCAGATACATGTGAATGAGAATTATCTTTCTCATATGTGAGATATAGACACATAGTAAGGAAATAAAAAGTGGCCTAAATTGGGTACCAGAGAGATAGTACAGAGGGCAAGGTTTTTTTTTCCCTGAAGCAAAACCATATTTAATTCTGGCATCTCCTATGGTACCCTGAGCACTGCCAGAAGAAATTCCTGAGATGCAGAGCCAGCAGTAAACCCCAAGTATTACCAGGTGTGGACAGAAAACAAAAACAAAACTAAATGGCCAAAGTCAAGAAAACCTGAGCAGTGGTCTACAGAACAAATCTTATGGTGCCTGAGAAGAGAGAAAGAGGACTGATGAAAGTCCCAGACTCAACTGTTGAAGGAGGAGAAAAAGATGGGGTATGTGATGTTGGAATAGTCTATACATGAAACCCCAACACTAGCTGTATTGCAAAATCATGGTAATGAAAATAATATTTAAAATATTCACAATAACTTTGCCTCAGAGGAGTTGAGTTAATACCAAAGATGACAATGTTTAGCCTTAGCAAGGAGGATGATATGAATCTAAATAAGAAACAGACCGTTTTGGTTGGAGACAAAACCTAAAATTAGTACAGCAACATATAATCTGAATTTGCTTCTTTGCTGTATTTTTTATAGTATGTAAATAGTCCCAAAGTTGATTTCTGATACCTGCTGACCTAACTGAACATGAAATACAGAGTTCCATATCTGATTTCAGGGGAGGTATAAACATCTTCTCAGCTCAAAAACTGACAATGCTTTAAATATATTAAAGAAATTTTAAAAAAAAGATAGAAATTTAATGCTACCACAGCTAACATTCTGCTTGTAAAATTTAGAAACAAATTTTTTTCAAGTTGAGAGATGAAATGATCTACTTTAAAACTTAGGTGACAAGCAGATGGAAGTTTATTTCTCCTTTTAACCCCCAGCCAGCTGACTCATTGCCTTAAAAGTACAGCATGCCATTTCATAATAGTACCACCCACTAGGAACATCGAACTTAGTAAGAAATAATGGCCTTAGGGAGGAAAATAAATTATGGGTATATAAGATTAGACCTAAATTGTCATTTCTGGCATCAGATACACTGAATTAATATGTAGACAAAAACCATCTAAAATAAAAAATTAAATAAATGCATACAGTTTGAATTTTAGATATATCACTGAGTTGAAAACAAAATAGGTGGGAAATAAAAGCATTTGCATGGACATAATATGGCTGTCAGGAAATTTAGGAAATAAGTCTATGTCAAAGGTCATTTTTCTCTCTGTAGGCATCTGCCAAATCTTGGATATCAGAGTTTTCCTTTAAGTTTGTATTGCATGTAATGATGTTCATCAATTACTCAAACTCAGATAAGATTTCCCACTATGTATGAAATGAAGAAAATAATAACTTTTATTCTATGTGGAGAAAGTAAAATAAACCCCATTCCCAAACTTGAACATAAATGAGTACAGGGTAGATCCAAGGAGAAAGGGGAGGGACTTTTTTTTCATATAGCCAAGAGAAAGAAAACTATAAAGTATAAGTACCAAGGTCAGAGTCCCAATGGCAATTTTTCAGAAATAATGGAATTCTCTGATCATGAATAAGAAAAACATAAAAAATAAGTTAAGAGGTAATTCTTAAAATGCATATTGACCAATAAAAATTAAAATGTTCATTGAGTGAAAATAAAAAAGAGGTCAGATCTAAATATCCAAGCCAAATTCAATGACAACAGTGTCAAGAGACCCAAAATATAACAACCTAAACACAAAAAGGACCTGTTACACTAGTAGTCCAGGGAGGTAGGGGTGGAGGTAAGAGACGTATGTGGGAAACTATGCAAAGAGGTTGGTCAACAATGGCTTTAATTCACTATCAATAAACACCTGAAATACAAAAAATAGGATTGGGATAATGTTTTTTAGTGTTATAAATGATTTATTTCTCAAATAAATATATTATTATTAAACAAGTAAAAAATTAAAATGTTCAACATAGGCAAAAATGTCAAGGAAAAAATGTTAAACTAATTACAAGTAGTAAAAGAGAAAAAAGAAAACCTGAGTGGTGAAAATAAAATACTCCAGATAAAATGACAACCAATGAAAAAATATCAGTGATCAATCTTAATGTAAATTAATCCTTTAAAAGCAAAGTTCAGATTGGTCTGCAGAGGGTAGTGCCAGGGTGGCTAAATACAATCTATATAGCAATCTCCTGTGATCAAGGCAAAAATCTACAACTGAATTTTTATTAAATACAAAATCATGTTTGAGGCTTCCTCAAACAAAATACAGGTGAACTATGGACATCCTGGGCAGGAAAACTGAAGGTCTGAATCCAAGGTAAAGTAACACAATCCCACAGTTCAAATGGGAGTCAGTTGTTGGAGCCAATGACCAACAGTCAGGACAAAATGTCTAAGGCATTAAGACCCTCAGAACTCCTCCAAAAGAAAAGAGGGGTAAACAGAAACCCAACAACCCAGTTCTGAATGAAATTCTACTCTTCCGTCTTTTTTTTTCCTTTGAAGTAAAACAGATTTAATTTAGGAATTTTGAGGAAGGGGGGAAAAAGGAGCAAGTAGCAGGCTCAAGAGAGAATGTGGGCTTCTCCAAAAGCAGAGAGTCCCATTATATATCATGAAATATGAAAATCCATGTCTCAGAGTAGAGATTCAGTGAAATGTGCTTGGATGCCATGTGCATCACTGGTAACACACATGAGATGACCTCCTTTTCTTAAACTAAATTAATTTTTAGGAAAAATATTCTGGGAAAAGTGACAGGTAAATATACTTGAAGGTAGGAATAAGTAATGACATTCTTTCCTAAATATTCTCTGCCACATTCAGAGAGAGCAGATATACATGAATACTGAGGAAATAGGAAAAATGTACTTGACAGCAAGTACATCTCCATCTAGAATATCATTATGCCCTTTTTTTGGAGATAAAGAAAACCAAGGAAGAAGCAAGATAATAAAAATAAGTACCTCCATTTTTTCAATCTCCTATGCTAAGGTAATACTATAATAATAGAAAGATAGGGGGTCAGAGTGGTGGCACAAATGGTAAGGTGTTTGCCTTGCCTGCGCTAGCCTAGGATGAACAGTGGTTCAATCCCCCAGCGTCCCATATGATCCGCCAAGCCAGAAGCGATTTCTGAGCACATAACCAGGAGTATTCCCTGAGTGTCACTAAGTGTGCCTCACACCCCCCCCAAAAAATAATAGAAAGGTAGTAACAAGATTACTCTAATGCTGAGCTATTTCATTTGTGGTTTTATATTTAAAAACAAGAAACTTTTGTACCTTTGATAAAACCATGAAAAGATTTTTCTCTATTGATGTTCGTCTAACCCATCAATATTTATTAAGTATTATATGCTAAACACTAAGTAAGGCACTGGGAAATAGTGTCAAACAAGAAGACAAAATTCATGTTTTTGGGTAAGTATACAAACATTCTTTTTTTCGTTGTTTTTTTGTTTTGCAGGTTAAAGTTTTTTTTCTCCTTTATTTTCATTTATTAGAATATATAACAGCAAATCTTACACAGTGATATTTAAGGTAGTCAATGGCAAATCTTACACAGTGATACTTAAGGTACATGGTGACAATAAATGAGGGCCTTTCCACCAGTGTTGTTCTTCCTTCATCCCTATTCCCAAGCATATATCCCTTTTAACCCTCCTTTATCCCCCAGAATGCAATGCATCTAAAAGCATATATGTCAACCCTAATGTAAACCTTTTTTTTTTCCAGTTCCAGATATTTTTACTAGTGGTTTCTTAAAGGTTTGGAGTCAACGGAGCACTGTAAAAACAATGTTAATGTGGCAATTATCGTTTGCATGGAC
>PVKC010038132.1:0-12826 GCA_004027635.1 Crocidura indochinensis
TCTCTCTCTTTCTCTCTCTCTCTTCTTTTTTGGCTAGAATAGTATTTTACCATCTCAGGTAATCTGTCCCTCACTTTTTCACTGTTCTGCAAGAAAATATCAACTAGATTTGTACTTTAGGGGGAAAAATAAATCATAACAGGAAGGGAAACAGTATTTAAGTAAAGCAATTTCAAGTTCATACAAATGAGAATTTGATTATTCATTATCTTCGTTTACATTTAAATATATATATATATGGACTGCACCTAAATTAGCAAAGGGGTCAATTCTTCTGTTAATAAAATGTTCTTAACAGGGACCAGAATGATAGCACAGCAAGAAGGGTATTGGCTTTGCGTGGGCCTCAACCAGGTTCAATCCCTAGCATCACACAGAGTCCCTTGAGCACTGGCAAGAGTGATTCCTGAGCACAGAGCCAGGAGTCAGAACTGAGCATCTACAAGTGAGGCCCCAGAAGAAAGAAAGTGAAACAGAAATGCTGGTCTTTACCTATAGAGAAACCCCAGAGTATGTGGGCCTTACTTTCAGTTAAGAGTTAAGATGGGAAAATCTCTATGCGAAAAACCTCTGAATCTCACAGCAAACCCCTCTGCGCTCATGCCTCATGGCTCAGGGGCTAAGCTGCCATCCCCACACCCCACACACACAGACAGGAGGAGCATCAAGTCTGCTGCTGGCACTGCTGTGACTCTAATGGGGGTTATGGCACTTCCAAAATTACTGCAGCCACACAGGCCCTTTGCTAAGCTAACCTTTTCTCAGCGTGCGGGTTTTATTCCCCCAAAGCAGCAGCGACAAGCTCTCCCTATGGACTGCTCCTTTCTCCCTGCTGCTCGAGCTCACTCCGACCGGGGCTCCAGTGCCCTGCTCCTCGGGACGCCTCACTTCCTAGTGACAGAACGAAGACAGGAGGGATGGAAGGGACTATACATGGATCACACTAGGGTCATACACACCGAAGCCTTCTCTCCTGACAGCCCACTCCACCCTCCAATTGGCTCTGGGAACACTCAGCCAACTTCAAAATGTTCTAGCCAGGCCCAATGCAGTAGTGTGTGCAAGGGAAAAGACAAGAAAGGAGAGGTGAGCACACAACTGGAATTCTGCTTGGCAGAAACATGGGCCACATCGAATATCCAGAATCAAGACAGCGCTTCCTCTTACAGGAAAACTACCAAAAATAAAGAAGCTTTTTTATATTGGAAATCAAGAAACATTCTAGAACCAACATCTTCATCAAGGAACAAAAGGATAAACAGAGAAGTCTAAGGGGACCCTAAAAAAGGCCTTGCAAGCCAGTGGGAAGCTGAGTTCAGCTTCTGAGAAAACTGGAACTCCCCATCCCCTCTAAGCCCCCCATTGGCAATGCCTGAATGACCCAGACTGGCCAAAGCCCTGCCTTGGTTTTGCCCGTGGCAGGTGACATTGGTCTGTTCTGTGTCATTTCCATCTCAGGCCACACTGCAAGTGCCTTCAGTGCTATTTAGGAACCACCTTGGAAATGCTACCTGCCCTGTTCTCTGTAGCAGGGACTGGAGAAAGCTTTGCTTCACAGCCACTCCACTCCTGGGGAGAAGAGCAGGCAGCAGGGGCCAGCAGCACAGGGTGGCTATGTGCTAGGTGCCTGACTCCTGGACTAGTCTAAGATCTTGAGAGAACTTGAGAGACACCAGCTCTGCCCTTCCACCAAGGCTACCAGCTCCAGACTCTGGGCCTCTCGTGCCCTGACTGCAGGTTGGGCAGCTTCAGGCCTTCAACACCATGAAGGTCTTGGATGCACCTGTTCGATCTCCTGGGGCCCTAAATAAAGAACCAAATGCTACGACCTAACTGGCAAACAGTCCACACCCTAATCCCAGGGGAGAAACGTGCCTAAACAGGAAAGGCTATTCGAGCAGGCACGGTTGTGGACTTACGGGTCTGCATGGCCTCCTCCATCTGTGCCTCTGAGCCACTTGCATCCTCCCCAGGAGACTCGACCATTGGCTCCTTCTCTTTCTTCCTCTTCTTGGAAAAAAATGTTGGGAGAGACAGAGACATGTCATTAGATCACCTTGTAAGTATAATACCTACTATTATATTTTCATGACTGTTGCTCATATATCCATATCTATATACAGATTCCACACATTCGTATCATACACTCTCCACTCCAAGGAAGTGATTGTCTCCAGGAAGAGTAGGGGTAGGATAAAAGAAGTTTATCCAGTTAGTCTAGAATGAAGGTCAGTATATGTGTAATATACAATTTTACTTTTAGTCCAAAAGCCAGGTTTTAATCAGGTGGCCTGATTACACAACACTGCTTTTTTTGTTTTCTGTTTTGGGGCCACACCCCGCAGTACTCAGGGCTGACTCCTGGCTCTGTGCTCCAGTGAGTACTTTTGGCAATGCTCAGGGAAACTATCTGTGGTGCTGGGAATCTAACCTGGCTGGGCCACGTGAGAGTCAAGCACCCTCCCAGCTGTGGTCATTGCTCCGACTCAGAAATTTTTACTTTGAGAAATAAGCTATTGGTTCCCTGAGTCCACCAAGAGTAGGTTCAGAGTGCAGAGCTAGGAGTAATTCCTGAGCATCGCTGGATATGGCCCAAAACTCAAAATTACATAAACAAAAAAGCAATATGTTTTTACAAATCTTTTTTTTTTTTTTTTTTTTTTGGTTTTTGGGTCACACCCGGCAGCGCTCAGGGGTTACTCCTGGCTCTACGCCCCAAAATCGTCCCTGGCAGGCTCAGGGGACCAAATGGGATGCTGGGATTCGAACCACCGACCCTCTGCATGCAAGGCAAATGCCTTACCTCATGCTATCTCTCCGGCCCGTTTGTACAAATCTTTTGTCACCACTCAGGCCAAATACTTGATAAATGGGAACAATAAATGCCTTGCCCTATGTATCAGCAGTTGTACACTCTAAGTTACAGGTATAAATTCTATTCCTGAACTAAAATTGACAAACTACAATAAAATGGCACTTTAAATTAAAAGCTTAAGAAGAAATTTTAAATAAAAATAATTTTGGTTTTATTTTGGGGAGGCGGGGGCTACACCCGGCAGTGCTCACGGCTTACTCCTGGCTCTGATCTCAGGGATCATTTCTAAAGAGTTGTGAGAACTATATGGAGTGCTGAGGATCAAACCCAGGTCTGACGTGTAAGCACCCTGCCCACTCACTGTTCTATGGCTCTGGCCCCTAGAATCTTAAATGTCTGTAACAGAGCTCAACAGTGGGTCAATGGTGGAAAGAAGCTGACTGATGGGGGACTGGGAGCTAGAACGGTTGGGAATCCTCCCCAAACAGTGATGAAAGCTTTATGTCCTAAGAAAATAAATGACTACTTGAAAGTACATCACTCTCATATGTGAAATCTCAGCTAGCAGGGTCATCCCATATTCTCTGGGGCTTCTTTAACGCTCGGATATTTTTCTAGTTGGGTAAACTCAGGACTCAGTGGCCATGTGCCATCAACTGTTCCTTCCGTTTCATTTCATTCCTCTCCATCACTACAGGATTTCTCACTGCTCTGTCCTTGTAAAGTTTTAAGATCAGGGAACCTCTATTTCTAGAGGCAAATGCAGAGAAGGGTATTTGCCAGAAATTTTCACTTTCGTCTTTCTCATTTCACTTGTTCCCATGGGGCCCTGGTGGAGTAACAGGTTTTCACTCTAATCAAGATATTTCATCTTTGCATGTATTTGTCCTACTTGGGCGGGAAGAACCTCTGGACTGGCCTCCTACCTCTACTTTTTCTCCGCCCCTGGTGGGGTGGTCCTACTCTTCCCAATAAAGACCTCGGATCATAGAAACTTCTCCCAGTTCCAGTCACACAGCTTGCCTACCTGCCTTCAGGTGCCCTTTTGCCAGCTTGCAGATAGCTTGTAGTGGAAGTTCCTGAACCTGTTTTATCTCCCTAACCTGCGTGGATTATTTTCTGTGTTGGCATGGCTTCCAGACCTATATTCCCTAACCCCCTATCTGCCCCCCAGATGGGGCATGAGGCTTCCTCTATAGGGCCTCTAACTGAAAGGGGTTCAAATCCAAAGTATGACTCTGAGCCTCTCTGAGGTTAAGTTCAAGTCCTTTAGGAAATCACGGGGATGCTTCTGAACCTAACAGCTGATGGGCTAGTTACACTTGATCCTAGATAGAACTGTGGCTCCACTACACTCTTCCCAAAGCCAAGCACGGCTCTGTGCTGAAGACTGCCTGGGGAAAAGCTCAGTGTCATCTTCAATCCTCCACCGGCCAAAACAGTTCTCATGGTCAGATGTGGCCCAATTCCTCCCACTATTGCAAAGTGTCATATGGAAGGTGGTAAAACGATGAGGATTAGGAAGCAGGTCCACACCAACTTCCAAGGAAAGTGCTTCCCTATGCAAAATCAACAACGTGATTCAATTACAAGACCCTGGAGACAGTGTGCATTTAGCAGACTTGGACGGGGAGGTATTACTTCTCCAAAAATCACTCTGAGGTGGCTGTAACTTCATAGAACTGATGAGAGATGGTGGGGTATTTAGGGGGGGAGGGGTAAGAGCCTTCCATCTCTCTTTTCCAAAGTGTTGCTTCATGATCACCATCTCAATCCTGCTGGGCTGAACAGATTGGTTCGATAATTACATACAATAACTGCGGTGGGCAGGTAACCCTCAGCTGGCACAGGGCAGGTCCCCTGTGGGCACCTCCATATGCAAACGGCACTGATGGATGCATTAGGCCATCTCTCCTGCCGGAGCCCAGGCCCCACCGACGCCAGCAGAGGCTCCAAGGTTAGCGTGTCAGCAGATCCGTGATGCATTAGGCAGGAATAAACACAGACACTTGGGTTTGCTCGGACCAGAATTAAGGAGGACTGTTTCGGAGCTAGATTGCCTTCCACACAGGACCGCCAGCGCTTTCCCGGCGGAGGAAGCAGAGTTTTGTACACGTGCTATCACAGACCCATGCATTCATCTGGTTTTCAAGCTTATTTAATATAAAGAATAAAAAAAAAGGCACTTCTTCATCTCCATACAGGTACATGTCATCGGGCTGAAAATCAGACAATGTTCAGCCAACAAAGGAGACACTTGTGCACCAGGCAGCAGAGCTTCTGCAGAGCCTGACTCCACCACCCCCTTTCCCAGGCCCTGATTCCCATACGCTCCTCTCCTGCCAGAGTGTCTGACCCCCTTTCCTGAGCCATGACTCCATCATTCCCTGTCCTGCCAGAGAGACGGGGCTACCTTTCCTGAGTGAGCCTTAAGATTGGAAAGAAGGGGCCTCCAGACTCAGACTGGGGGTCTCGGGCACCTAAGTGTGTTATTGCTCATGGCAGCATCTGTCTCTCCACAGACTCACTGCCACCTCCGTGGCTCAGATAAGCTCCCCGCATTCTGTTCTGCTACTTGCCAGGATCTGAGCTTTGGGCCATACTCAAAGCAGAAAGAGGCCTCAGAGGGTGACTGCTCTTCTCTGAGGTGTGTCACAATCCATACCAGGTCTCTGGGTGCTTTTGTGTGCAGTGATAAATGAACCCGAACAGGACAATACCTAAGCTTGACTCCAAAATAAAAGGAAGGGCTGAGTCTTCTCCTCTCGGTTCACCATGACCAAAATATCTTGAGAAACTTAGATGTACCAAAGGACACTAACACATACAGATATGTACTACATATTTGAAGAGCTCATGTTACCAGCCCCAGATTATGTTCAAAAGCAGTTTTTCCCTTCTGATTTAGAAACAGGAAGACAGAGAACGCAAGGCTTTTGGCCCAACAACTCGCTAATAGTCTGCCGGGAGACCAGGTATGGTCTGAAAGTTTTATGCATGAAAACGAAGAATAAAAGTCTTCAGAGGCAAAAAACAGAAGACCAAGTATTTGCTTCCAAAAATAAACATCAAAGTCTATCTCTGGATGGTCCCAGCACCATACTTTTAAAATATGGACAGACTCTAGAGCACTACATAAATGGCTAATAATGACCTCAAATAGTTTTGTAGCCACTGGTTTTTATGAGAAGGGGGGACCCATACCCATCTTTGCTCAAGGTAACTCCCAGGATCATCACTCCTGGTGGGACTGGTGGGGCCCTCTATGGTGCCAGTGATCATGCCCAGATCAATCTCAAGCTCAGCAAGTACCTTATCCACTGTCCTATCTCTCCAGCCCAGTCCCTGGAACTTGGAGGGGGGCCACATCCAGCTGTATTTAGGATTAACTCCTGGTTCTGTGTAAAAGCACTCCATGTGCCTTATCTCCAAGCCCAGCTGAAGGAGTCTGAATCAGAGTCTCACAAGAAATAATCCAGACCAGGCTGAGGGTGAACCATGTGTAGTCTGGCAGTCTTCTACCTAGTATGGAGCTCACTACCGTTTTAATTGAACAACCGTTTTAATTGAGTACAGGGGCCACCCCTGGGCAGTAAACCCACCCAGGTTTATAAGTAAGATAATCTCTGTTTGGGGGTAAATCCAAGTTGTAAACAAACATACAAAGAAGCCAGGGATAAAGTTTGTTTTAGGTAAAATAAGGTGAAACCCAACAGTTCTGTATTCAGGAGTCACTACTGGCAGTACCAAGGGGATACAGGATGCTGGAGGTTGAACCTGGTTCAGGTGCGTGCATGGTAAGAGTGCTCCCCACTCTCTCACTTTGGCCCCCATTACTGTTACTTTTAACTTTTAACCATCGGGGGACAAGAAGGCCACCCTTGCCTCTTGGGCCTCAACATAGAGACTCCCTGGGCACCAGAGTCAGATGTCCTCCCTATAGAGAAGCAGGAGGAAGTCAGCCCAGCTGATTCCCAGCTCTATATATATAGCTGGTCTCAGGACGCACTGGGCCTCGGAAGGCATAGGAAATGGGTGAATGTAATGAACACTTTAACAAACAAAATCCACAACAAAACCTAGAAACAGATAAAGGAGATCCCTAGTCCTAATGAAAATCAAAGCCCAGTAAAGAAAGATGCCAATCAAACAGAAATATAAATCTTTTTGCCAAGAGTTAGAGGCAGGGAAGGGGATCTCACGATTACTGTTCTCAAACAGACTTAATGAGGTCTTTCACATCAATACAATATAAAGACAAAAAGAAGGTCCCTTAAAGTATAACTGAAAAGCAGAACAGAGGAAAGTAGTGAGCTAATGCACAGAAGACGGAACAGGAGGAAGGGCCACACGCTTAACCCAAAAATTCCCGGAGCTGTGGATGTGGATCCAGACTAAGGAACAGTGCCAGGAGAGAAAATGCCACAGAATCCAAAGGCAAATTTTGTAAGTGTTAAAGATGGGATTAAAGTTTGTAGGCTCCACCCAGTAAGTACCAAGAAGGATGAGGAGCTGAAAAACCCAAATGACCACCTGTGGCATCTCACTCATTCTGGGAACACACAGAACATCACTAAGAAAGAAGCACAAAGTTTGGCACAGGAAACACTGAAATCAAGAGAAAGTTGGGGCCGGGCGGTGGCGCTGGAGGTAAGGTGCCTGCCTTGCCTTCGCTAGCCTAGGACGGACCACGGTTCGATCCCCCGGTTTCCCATATGGTCCCCCAAGCCAGGAGCGACTTCTGGGCACATAGCCAGGAGTAACCCCTAAGCGTCACCGGTTCTGGCCCAAAAGTCAAAATCCAAAAACCAAAAACCAAAAAAAAAAAAAAAAAAAGAGAAAGCAAAAACTCACAAACTGGGATTCTGGAAGACAACAAATATATGCTTTTTAAAAAACATTTTAAAAAATATAACCAAAAAACAAATGTACCTATTAGAAGGATCAATATAGTGTCTATGGTTAACCATCATATATAGTTCTGCGCTCTCTATAGTCAGAACCAAAAAATAAAAATAAAAGATACATCCTGATAATAAATTTCCCCCTAAAAAAAAATGAAATGCTGACTTCTGCAGGCAGTTTGTCCTAGTACAGCAGCCCTACCTTCAGCATATGGGGCCTGTTTCTAATGTGACTACTGAAAAAATTTAGAAAAAGTGTTGGGGAGAGGGGGAAAATACTTAAATTTTAACCTAGTAGATCAAACTCACTTTATAAAAAAGACAAAATGGCCACAAATTTGATGACTCGTTAGCAGTTTCCTGATCTCAGTGAACCTTCACTCTTATTCTTTTTAATAGGAACAACAGCTTGGTGTCAACTATAGGCCAGGGGTAGAAACAGAAAATGATAAAAAAAAACTTTGAACAACACCGACTTGGATTTACCCCCCCCCCCAACCCATGCACCCCCAAATGAGGCTTCAAGCATGTATGGGATGACCCAGCAGGAAGCGCACAGAAGCCTAAACTAACCAAGGACAAGGGAGAATTCCCAGGTCACAGATGTTAGCTCTCTGCAGCAGCCTGACCTCTTCAGCTGTCAAATCAACCAAGCTGCACAAAAACAGCATTCTCCCGCACAGAGGGCCGAGAGCTCTTCACAGACAGGGAAAGGGATAGGGGGACACATCCAATGTGTAGGAGATCTGGGTCCTCAGCCAGAGCAATGTCACCAATGCCCGATAATATGTTGATGGTCACCAACGTGTACTGAGCAAGTCACTCTTGGACCCAAACACCCCCACTCTGGTTCCCATTTTCTTTCCAGGCAGACTGGGAAAGGTGGCGTTTTGGCACACTGAAGCATGAAAAAAACATCAGGTGCAAATAAGACCCCACCGGACAAACATGCATGCGATAGAGATGGATGTGCATATATTAAAATTCTGTGACAAACTATAGATTTTGTGATGAACTATGAAAACCTTTTGTCATAAAAAATGTGTGATGCAATTTCAAAAGGCCAATTGCCCCCTTAAGTTATAAAAGTTATTCAAATCTTTTTATACACACAGCTTATTTTTAGAGATAAACATTTAACCCTTTTTCTCAAGAGCCTGGAACAGGTAATTTCCAAAAGAACATACTGTAATTTATAAAGGCCACAAGATGGTCACTAACATTAAAAAAAATATCCCCCCCAGGGCCCGGAAGATAGCATGGAGGTAAGGCAAAAGGTCATCGGTTCGAATCCCAGTGCCCCATATGGTCCCCCGTGCCTGCCAGGAGCAATTTCTGTTCTGAGCATGGAGCCAGGAATAACCCCCGAGCACTGCCGGGTGTGACCCAAAAACCCAAAAAAAAAAAAAAAAATCCCCATGGGGCCAGAGAGGTGGCGCTAGAGGTAAGGTGTCTGTCTTGCAAGCGCTAGCATAGGATGGACCAAGGTTCGATCCCCAGGCATCCCATATGGTCCCCCCAAGCCAGGGGCGATTTCTGAGCGTATAGCCAGAAGTAACCCCTGAGAGTCAAATGGGTGTGGCCCAAAAACCAAAAAAAAAAAAACAAAAAAATGTCCCCTTCTATATATTCTATATAGAATTCTATATTATAGAAGATAGATTTTTCTTTTCAATATAAAACAGTAAGCATAGAATTATAATAATTTGGCTATCAAAAATGAACAATATGGGGCCGGAGTGACAGTACAGCAGGTACTACGCTAACCTTGTACACAGCTAGCCCGGATTCTATCCCCAGCAACCCATATGGTCCCGAGAACCACCAGGAGGAATAATTCCTGAGCACAGAACTAGGAGTAACCACTGAGTGCCACCAGGTATGGCCCCAAGACAAACAAAAATAAATAAACAAATTAACCTATACTATAAAATCCAAGCTTTAAAGTAATATAGAGTATACTTATATATCTATACTTTTTACCTTGTCATTTTTTTTTCTTTTTTTTTGGTTTTTGGGTCACAACCAGCAGTGCTCAGGGGTTACTCCTGGCTCCATGCTCAGAAATTGCTCCTGGCAGGCACGGGGGACCATATGGGGCATCGGGATTCAAACCGATGACCTTTTGCATGAAAGGCAAACGCCTTACCTCCATGCTATCTCTCGGACCCCACCTTGTCGTTTTTTATATATATTTTTTATTTAAACACCTTGATTACATACATGATTGTGTTTGGGCTTCAGTCACGTAAAGAATACCACCCACATATATCTATATTATTTCTACCATAAATTACTTAACATTCCTTTTCCAAAAAAAATAATCTTATATGCAGATAAGAGTTCTTTGAGAACAAAAATAATGTTCAAAAGATAAAAAAATATTACTTCCAACAAAGGAGAGCATTTTCAAATGGCAATTTTCAAATAATTCTTTAATCGGACAGGTTTCAAACAGAGCACACCTGCACTCCACCAAGAGACCAGGAAAACTGCAGGGCAGTACTCACTCCAAGGAATGCTTGAGGAAGGAGCCCATGAACTGCCTGTGACAGTCCTGCCAGGCTGTCCATGCCCTGCCTCAATTCTTTAAAAACTTCATAAATGAAAATAAAAATTCATAAATGGCTACTAGACATGAGAAATACAGACCCCCTTCGATGATCACTACATTTTCATGTTTCACTCCTTACCTTTACATAATTGCCAAGCAATTCATAACTGTTTTCTTTACCAAGCTACTGATTTCATTTCTAAAAATTAGTATCTGCTACAATTAATATCACAAAAAGCTCAAAGGCTAGTTCAATGATAAACTTCATCACCTTTGACGTGGTTTTGGCTTGCAGGCCTCCATTCTCCACCGGCCTAAGATCCAGTTTGCCGTCATCCGTACTGCCGATGGCTTTTAATCCTTGCAAAAGAATATCTCGAAGATTTTGGTAGAGAGGTTTTTCAGCATAGTCCAGCAATTTAACTGTTTCCAAGTATTTAGCAATTTCACCTAAGAGTAACATAACGCAAGTCCTTTAAATCACACGTACAATATACTTCCCTCTTACTTCTAGAAAATAACTCATGGTTCTAAGACAATTAGATACAAACATATCTTGTCTGTTTTTTCAATCACTTCAATAGAAAGTGATGACTCAGTATCAGGTAAGTCAAATAAAAATAAAAGTATTTGAGATACAGTGTAAAACACTGTAATTATGATATACAGTAAGACAGAAGGCATTCTTGGAATTTAAATATGTATAGAAATAACTACTATGGACTTAAGGCTATACAGAGATATAAAAATGAACTAGAATAAAGATTATAAAGCAAATTGTCCCCCAAGTATATGAATATACTAGACAAAAAAAAATTTCTTTGCCAAAAAGTCATTAGTTATATAAAAGATCGCAGCACACTCTGTATAAATGAGAAATAAAATATACCAAACACAAGCTGAAGAAAGGAGGGAGAAGAAAGACTTGGTCTGTCCATAGAAGAGAGAAATAAGACTCTGAATGATAAGCATTTACTTAGGCGGAATCAAATCCGTGAAACGAAAACTTAAGAGTCAAGAACAAGTACCAAAGTCAAATCTACTTCTCTGGAAACGAGCAGTCTGGTCAGAGATGTAGAAACATAAAAGATATAAACAGCAGTACTGTAAATCCCAGTTTCTCCATTAAAAGATTAAGAAAAACAGCCTCTTTTTTTTAGGTAGCTAAGTTCCCTCTAGACTTGCTGTGCCTTCTGACTTGCACATATGCTCATTAGCTCAGACACTGGATTCTTGGGTACGTAACAGTTCCTTAAACCCCAAATCCAAATTCCAGAAACCTGTCCTTTTGCAGTTTTCCACGGAATAGCCATGAGAATTCACTTTTCTATTTTGTTTTGTTTGGGGCCTAACCAGGCACTGCTCAAGGGTTACAGGGGTTTCTTCTGGATCTGCACCCAGGTATTACTCTACAATCATCCAAACCATGTCCCACTCCTTCCACTACCTGGCCCTTTCCTGGATGGGTGCAGTGACTCCCCTTATAGCCTGTACCTCCTTAGACCTGCCTGGTTACCCTCAGAACGAGAGCAAGGAAGGATGCCAGTAAAGAGCACAAAAAAGTCCACAAAAATCTTTATTTCAAAGCAAGACTCAAAACCCGGAGACAACTCCAGTGGTTCTGTTCAAAGCAGGAGTTGGATCCCTAGCATGGCAGACTGAGCACCAATGAGTATACAGAATTCTGGACACGCTAAGTCCTTATTTTAAAAGGGAAAAAACAAAGGAAGAAAAACCCCTCAAAGCCATGGTGATCTTAAACCCAGCTTTTTTATTTAAACTTTATTGATTGGTTGGTTGATTGGTTGGTTGGTTGTTAGGCCACACCTAGTGGTGCTTAGGGGTCGCTCCTGGCTCTGTACTCAGAAATCGACCCTGGTAGGCTGAGAGACCATATGAGTGCTGGGAATCGAACCAGGTCCCTCCCAGGTCGGCTGCATGCAAGGCAAATGTCCTACCACTGTGCTATTTCTCCGACCTAAATCTAGCTAGCTTCTTAAATTGGCATTAGCAACCCCATATAAGGTTATATAACTACATATGGAGTCTGAAAGATCCTAAAAACATGCTTTAGAATAAATTTAATAGAACACTTTCCCTCCTTTCAGCACCCAGTTCCTGTTCAGTGATCATTCCTAACTCTCAGTGTCCTAATGCTCCCTTCTCTGCCCTCACTGCACTCCCTACTCTTTGTGGTAAGGTTCCTATCATGGACTGATCCTCCTGGCCCTCATCTCTATTGTTTTGTTTTTTTTTTAATATCCCACAAATGATCACAATCATTCTACGACTATCCCTCTCCCTCTGACTCATTTCACTCAACACTCTCCATATCCATCCATGTATAAACCAATTTCATGGCTGCATTTTTTCATAACAGTTGCATAGTATTCCATTGTGTGGATGTACCACAGTTCTCAGGCACTTGGACTGTTTCCAGAATCTCACTAATACGAGTAGTGCTGCAATGAGCATGCATAATACTCCTTCAGTAACAATATTGTAAAACACAATGTCCAAAAGAAAAGAGAGAGAGAGAGACAGAGAGAAAGA
>PVKC010038133.1:0-12824 GCA_004027635.1 Crocidura indochinensis
TTTTTTTTTTTTTTTTTTTTTTTTTTTGGTTTTTGGGTCACACCCGGCAGTGCTCAGGGGTTACTCCTGGCTCCATGCTCAGAAATTGCTCCTGGCGGGCACGGGGGACCATATGGGGCACCGGGATTCGAACCGATGACCTTTTGCATGAAAGGTAAACGCCTTACCTCCATGCTATCTCCCGGGCCCCTGTTCATGAGTTTTTAAGTGAGCCTCCAAGGAGTAAATTTTATTTTATTTTTTTATAAAATACAACTTTTTACTTTATTTTGGTATTCGATCTTGAAATCTTGTGTTTTAAAAATTAATTTTCCAAAATAAAATTGAAGGCATTATAGTTGAAGAAGCCCTTTTTTCTTGGTTTTTATTAGTGTTGTTTGCATTTAGATGTTCAGGGAAGTTAAAAGATAAATTAGGCATTTCTAGTGATGATTATTGATACATTAAATAAGTTCTGGTTTTGTGAGAAATTTCAAAAAAAGAGCAATTAAAGTAGGTTCACTGTATGTTATAAAAAGTTGTATGCTGATGGAAAAATGACACACACTTGAACTGACTGTTCATGAGAGGTGTTCATGTTTTGTATCATAATTTTTGCATATTTTAAAAAGAGTGGAACTGGGGGACTAAATTTAGTGCTACATGTTAGTTAGTATATATTTATCTTATATATATTTTTTGTTTTAAGATTTTATCTGGTAAATTTGTTACATCAATGATTTCCCTGGAGCTGTAAAAATAGTAAAAAATTGATATGTTTGTTTTGCATTCAGCCAACTCTATTCAGTATTTCAGCTCTGTTCCACATTAGTTTACAACACACCGCCTAAAGTGATTCCTCAGCATAGAGCCTAGAAGCCTAGAAGCAGAGAGTCATGAGTAAGCCCAGAGCATGTCTGGGTATGGTATGGTCATTGCCTTTCTACCCCCCAAAATTTCCTGATAGTAATCCCAAAGTTGTTAATTTTTAAATGCTTAGTAAGAACTTTGCAAGTTGATACTTTACCTATGTCCAAAAGAGCTTGTCTGTGTGACAATTTAAAACAATACTCTATTGACTAATTTAGGAGCATAAATAGGACAGGGGTTGTTTTAGAGGACCATAGAGTTCTTGTTACATAAGCGGTCTTATTTGCTACCATTGGATATTGGACTTAGTTCTGATGTTTACTGGAAGTAAACTCAAAAAGAGCAGCACACTGGCTCATGTCTTATGCCTTCTGGCTAAAGAAAATGTCCAAATTCATTCATTTGCAGACTTTTTTTTAGAAGTTAATTTCAAGAGGATTTTATGAAAACTTTAGGAAATTTTTTATGAAAAATTTTATTGAAAAATTTTATGAAAAATTATGTGACATTGGATAAACTCTCCAACTATAAAAGACTGTTAAATTGGATAAAGCTATGTAAATTCTTTCTGAAAGAATATTGCTGAGGAATCAGTTTGTGAGTCTGAGGTGGTGTCATTTTAGAAATTTCCTAGTTGCTAAGCTTATGAAACCAGAGTTTAGAACTACTACATTGGACACACTCAAATATTTGCCTGAAGCAAGTTTTGGCAAGTGTTGTATACCAATTCTTATTTATCTCCTCGAAATACTTATTAAGTTGAAATTTGAATTTTCTTCCTGTTTGTCAGCAGTATATGCTAATAGTTAATAATGAAAAAAGTAGGGGCCCAGGAGATAGCATGGAGGTAAGGCGTTTGCCTTTCATGCAAAAGGTCATCGGTTCGAATCCCGGTGCCCCATAGGGTCCCCGGTGCCTGCCAGGAGCAATTTCTGAGCACGGAGCCAGGAGGAACCCCTGAGCACTGCCGGGTGTGACCCAAAAACCAAAAAACAAAACAAAACAAAACAAAACAAAATAATGAAAAAAGTAAACTTTAGCTATGCCATGTATAAAGTTGTCAAATTAATATAAATATTTGAGCAAGTTTACTCATTCATTTAAAGACTAGTTTGTGTTCTTTCAGAAAAACAAGGTCTGTTGGAGAATAAATTAAAAATATGTTTTTTCAACTCAAGTATTTGCACAGTTACTGTATTTCTAGGCATCATCCCTGCATCTGCTGAAATTTTGTCTCCCTGGAAGTAACACCTGAATGCTGCTGGGTGTGACCCAAAAAGCCTCCCCCCCAAAATTATTGTGTCTTGCAATGAAATCATGAAGTCATTGTTAGTAGGTTTAGTAAGCTCTTGTTGCTAGTTAATCACTCTTGTTTTGTTTCTGAACATTAGGTGGATTCAGATACACATTGGCATCTATTTTGGTGTCTTCCTATGGGCATGAACATATTAAACAAAAATGGAGTTGTTGAATTCCAGTACTATTGCTGATACAGTGGTTTTTGTGGGATATATTTTTGGCTGCCAGGGCTTCCAGAAGTACAAGAAGGCAGGGTGAGTTTGCCTGCATTTGATCCAAAAAAAGTCTTGGTGATGTCAGGCCAAATACGAGCATGCCTGGAGTTTTGGTCATTTTTGTGTCTCTGTAGAGAGCTTTAGAGGAGTGATGAAGCAGGGCCATGGGAAAAGTGGCGATTGTGGGTGCAGCAGGTGTGACTTCAGCAGGGTCAGGAGTTGGTCCACCCTATCATCTTTGTGATTGCATGCTTTTAGCTGCATGGCCAGTGTACCCATATTTTTCTTGATTGGTTTACATCTCTTTTGAGCATAGAGTGAGTCTACTGAATTGGCTGAATCTTTTTTGTGTTTTATTGTTAACATTGTGTAAATAGCTTCCTTTGTCATCTTGATTAAAGATGAAGATGGAAAAGGGACTTTGTCTAAAAAAAGAAAGCCACTTTGTCTAAAAACTAGAAACTTTGTCTAAAAACACCAAGTACCACACAGAACTCACATAGGTATTCGAAAAGATACTTAAACATTTTGGAAGGAAACATATTAATTTATATGGCAGACCACTCAAACTCTTGAATTTGAGATATTTTATATCAGGATGAGATTACTATATTCCTTTCAGTGATAACATTTCACAAAACTGAGTTGCTTTGAACAAAAGCAAATGTTATGTGAAAAATATGTGATAGGAAAGAGAAATGATCCCTAATATGATACTAAGATTTGAAAAGAGATTCCATCAAAGATGTTGATTTGCCAGAACATGCACCCTCCAATTGTACCTGTATACTTAATAAGTGCTTAGAAAATTTGAAAAATTTTGAAAAACTTTGAAAATTTGAGAAAATGTTGATGCATACATTTAAGGGTCTTATAAACACAGGAAGTTTGGGTACAACAGGTATAGAATTTTGTGATAGCTCTTAATACTTTTCTAGCTGTTCTTGCAGGTTTTTTTGTTTTGCTTTGGGGCCACACCCAGCAATGTTTAGGAATTATTCCTGGCTCTATACTGGTAATCATCAGGATCATATGTGGTGCAAGGGATTTGAACCAGGATTCTTACGTACTGTACTATCTCTCTGGCCCCATCTTCCCTCCCAAGTTTACTTTTTGTTAGATATTATTGTCATAATTACTTTTCATCAATTTTTAGAAAGAAAATTACATTTTCTTCAACTGTATCTTTAATTTGTCCCACTTTATAGAATATTGTTAATATAATTTTAATTGACTTGTTTTTTCTAGTTAAAAAATTAAATTATATTCTACTAGTCATTTGACAAGTCCCTAGTAAGCATAGGGAAACTTGCTTAACATATGCAAATAGTTTTTCTTTTTTTTCTTTTTTTTGGTTTTTGGGTCACACATGGCAGCTCTCAGGGTTACTCCTGGCTCTATGCTCAGAAATTGCTCCTGGCAGGCTTAGGAAACCATATGGGATGCCGGGATTCGAACCACCATCCTTCTGCATGCAAGGCAAATGCCTTTCCTCCATGCTATCTCTCTGGCCCCATAGTTTTTAAGTGTTTTTGCTGTTGAATTTTGTAAGTGATTTATATATCTTGGTTATCAGTTCATTATCTGATGTATTGTGTGCAAATGTTTTCTCCCACTCAATAGGATGCTTTTTTATTATAGCTTGAGGTGTTTTTTTTCCCTTTACAGAAGCTGTTTTATATGAGGTAATCCCATTTGTTTATTTATTTATTTTGGTTTTTTGGGCCACGCACGTTTGATGCTCAGGGGTTACTCCTGGCTAAACGCTCAGAAATTGCCCCTGGCTTGGGGGGACCATATGGGACGCAGGGGGATCAAACCTCGGTTCTTCCTTGGCTAGCGCTTGCAAGGCAGATACCTTACCTCTAGCGCCACCTCGCCGGCGCCAACCATTTGTTTACTTTTAATTTTGTTGTTTTTGCCTCTGTGGTTGTGTCATTGAAGACACCTCTGTGCTCAATTTCCTGGAGAATTCTTTCGGTATTTTTTGACTTCTAGTCTAATCTTAAGAGTTTTTATTCACTTTAATTTTACTTTTGTGAGTGGTGTAGGATACAATTTTTATTTTTATACACTTGGCTACACATGTTTTTCCAACACTATTGTTAAAGAGATTTTTCTTGCTCCAGTTCATATACTTAGCTCCTATGTTGCAGATTAACTGTTTATAAGTTGGGGGAAGGGCTAGCTGAGGACTCTCAAATCTGTTCATTGTTTTATAGGTCTGTCTTTAATTCCAATACTGTGTATGCCATTTTGGCTATTATAGAATTGTAGTATGGTTCAAAGTTGGGAAATGGCAATACCTCGCATCTTTTGTTTTTCCCCCTTAAGATTGCTTTGGAGAGTATTATGTCCAGTGAAATGAGTCAGAAGAATAGATATAGAATAATCTCACTTATTTGTGTGTTATAAGAAAAAATATATGGGAATAATATCCAGATATAATAGAGATGAGGACCAGGAGGACCAGTCCAGAAGCTTGACACCAGTGGTGGAGCATTGCAGGTAGGGTAGAGGAAGAGAGAAAGAGAAGAGAGGAGAGGAGAAAGGGAGAGGGAGAGATGGGAGGGAAACTAGAGACATTGGTGTCAGGAAATGTGCACTGTGTGTGAATGGTGGTGTACATTGACTCATTTCACACACCCGTTTGATGCTCAGGGGTTACTCCTGGCTAAGCTTTCTATTTCCCTCATTCATTCACATTGTTATGATAGTTTTCAGTGTAGTTATTTCTCTAACTGCACTCATCACTCTATTCAGGGGTCTCAAACTCGAGGTCCGCGGGGCCGTTTCCGGCCCTCTGTACAACATTTTGTGACCCTGCCCTAGAGGAATCTTTTTTTGTTTTGTTTTGTTTTGTTTTAGTTGTTTGGGTCACACCCCCAATGTACAAGGCTTACTACTGACTTTGCACTCAAGGATCACCCTGACTTTGCCTCCTGCAGTCCCCAGGTAAATTGAGTTTGAGACCCCTGCTCTATGTGGTGAGTTTCATGTCATGAGCTGCACCTAGATGGGTAGATGTGGGGGAAATAAAGGTTCGGACTGAAGCAGTAAAAGATTAGAAATGAGCTTTATAGGGCAGTATCAGGGCCACAATACAAGATGGATATTATGCATATATAACTATATGCATACAATACTATCAATAGGAGACCAAGGAGAAAAAATTTCCAGTGACTGTCCCAACATAAACCAGTGCTAGAACAGCCCGCCCTCCTCCCAAGCAGGGGTCCTCAAACTTTTTAAACAGGGGCCCAGTTCACTGTCCCTCCAATGGCCAGACTATAGTAAAAACAAAAATTACGAACAAATTCCTATGCACACTGCATACATCTTATTTTGATGTAAAGAAACAAAACAGGAACAAATACAATATGTGGCCCGCGGCCCATAGTTTGAGGACCACTGGTAGGGAGAGGTAGGGGGAAAGCCTGATGACCCCTATAGAGTCCACCTGGACCGGCGCCCAGGAAAGGCCTGGAGTCCAGGGGAGAAAGAGGGGGATGGCTGATATTTGGGATATTTAAGTTTAGAACTTAAATAAGTGCTATCTAAAGTTTGTTCCAAATCATTTAAAAATGTCATAGGACTTTTAATGGGTATTTAATGGGTATAAGTTTCTAAACTTAAATAAGTTCTAAACTTCTATAAAGTTTGTTCCAAATCTTTTAAAAATGTCATAGGACTTTTAATGGGTATTATCCTGAATCTTTAGTAGATTTTGGGTAGGATAGTCATTTTGACAATGTTGATTTTTCCAATCTATGAACAGGAAATAATCTTTCTATTTTCTGGGTCTTCTGTTTGTCTTTGCAGTGATTTATAGTTTTCATTATATAAGTCTTTAGCCTCCTTATTAAGTTTTTAGGTATTTGATATTTTGGGGCCCTATTTTAAAAGGTTATAGTCTGGGGCTGGAGCAATAGTACAGTGGGTAGGGTCTTTGCCTTGCATGTGGACTCATATGGACCCAGATGGTCCCTGAGTCTTATCAGGAGCGATTTCTGAATATAGAGCCAGGAGTAAGCCTTGAATGTGACCCCAAGACAAACAAACCAAAAAAGAGAAAAAAACAAAAAAGAAAGGGGAGTCTTTTTAGTTCTTTTAGTTTGCTATTTATGTAGTTCATTATTTATATACAGGAATGCCACAGCATTTTATAATTAGTTTTATGACCTACTACTTTATTTATTGGCTTATTTTTATGAAGAGATTTTTGGTGTCTTCTTTAGGGTTTCAGTGTAGGCTGTTACGTCTGCAAGTAGTGATAGTTTGACTTTTTGTTTCCAATATGATTCCCTTTGATATCTTTTACTTGTCTGATTGCTGTGGCAAGAATTTCCAAAACTATTGAATAAGAGTGATGACAGTGAACATCTTTGTCATGTGCTTAGTTTCTGGTTAACTGCTTTTTTTTTTTTTCACATTGATTATGATATTGACTGGGTTTATTGTACATGGCATTTACAGTCTTGAGGTATGTTTCTTCTTTGTCTATTTTTTTGAGGGATTTTGCATGGATGAATATTGACTCTTGTGAAAAGCCTCCTTTGTGGCACTTGCTATGACCATTTGACTTTCATTTTTTTTGTTCATATGGTGTAATATACTAATTGATTTACATATTTTGAACTATCCTTGCATTTCTGGGATGAATCCCCTTTGATCATGTTATATAATCATTTTGATACATTGCTAGTTTCCATTCACTATGATTTTATTGAGGATCTTTTTATTGGTCTTCATCAAGGATAGTAGCCTAATATTTTTTTTTGTTTGTTTGTTTTGGTTTTTGGATCAGACCCGGCGCTCGGGTTTTTCTTGGCTCTGTACTCAGAATTGCCCCCTGGCAGCCACGGGGCCCATGTGGGTTGCCAGGATTCGAACCACTTTCCTTCCTGAATTGACTGTGTGCAAGGCCAACGTCCTACTGCTGTGTTATCTCTCCAGCCCCAGTAGTCTAATTTTTTTAGTAGTATCTAACTATTTTAGGTATCTGATATTTATTTCATCAAAGCTGTTCCTGTTTCCTAATATTTTTTGGAGAATTTGAGGAGTATGGGCACTAAGTCTTATTTGAACTTTTGATAAAACTCATGAGCAAGTCCATCTGTACTTGGACTTTCTTCTTTGGGAGATTTTAAATTACTGTTTCAATTTTTTTTTTTTTTTTACTTGAGATTGGTCTATTTGGGTTTTCTTTTTTCCCTTGAGTCTATCTTGAGAATTCATTTGGTTCTACAAATTTGTTCATTTCTTCTAGGTTCTTTAACTGGTGGCATAAAGTTGTCTGTAATAATCTTATGATTTTTTTTTGAATTTATGAAGCATCTGCTCTGATTTTTTTCCCTGTCCTCTCTGATCATATTAATCCCCTTCTTTTCTTTTAATCTTTTAGAGAACTGTTTTTGGTATAGTTGATTTTTTATATTGTTTTCTATTTATTTATTTTCTATTTTATTATTTATTATTTATTCTATTTTATTATTTCCTGTGTTCTATTGCTTTAGAACTTGTTCTTTTTCTAGTTTGTCAAGTTGAAAGGTTAGATGGTTGAGTTGAGCAGTATCTTTATTTCCTGGTATGCGCTTGATTAGCTATCAATTTTTCCTTTAGAACTGCTTTTGATATTGGTGATTGGTGTCTCCTTTGTATAGAGGACTCTTTGATGTAGTTATTATATAGCAAATTAAGAATTTGTCATTTTCTGGGTATTCAATCTTTTTTGTCACTTTCTTTTATTCTTGATTTCTACTTTTGGCTTAATTGAGCTTTATAGTTAGAAGAGTGTTGGTAGTTAAATATTTGTAGAATGTCTCTCAAAATTGGATTTGATGCTTTTCTAATGATTACATATTTGAAAGGGGATGATATAGATGAAATGCACATGTCACATCATTTCAGCGAGAACATGATATCTGCATTACTCATGAACCATGATACCTTGATGACTTGAACAAGATGGAATCTACCAGTTATCTCCACTGAAAGTTGCCATCTTTCCTATCCATGCTATTTGCTAACAAGTAATTAAGTTCCATTTTTAGAAGAAATATCAAAAAAAATTGTGGATAGATGCTAAAAATTCCACAGATTTAAGACATTTTTGGAAAAGGTGATATTTTGAAGTATCACTATATCTCTAAAGTTTCTGGTACCAATTTTAAATTTCTTGGCAGATATTGTCTGTAACAATTGTGTTTTAATGCTTATTTTCTCTCCTTGTTATTTCTTCATATTTGCAATTGTTCTGTAAGGAAGATATGATCTTTTCTCATTAAATTGTCAAATTGGACTTCTATGTATAAAATATTCTTTCTCTGAGACTGTCTCCCAAGCAGTGCTCAGGAGGTTCAGAGCTTACCCTGAACCATGGCCAGATACTAGGCCAACTGAAACAGTTTAATGTGAAGGCCGAAGGATATGGTATGACACTGTCTGGTACATATCACCAGGACAGTCCTGGTAGTGCTCTGGGGGCCATTATGGCTTTCCCTTGTAATTTCAGAGGGCCATGCAATTGCTAGGAACCAATAGGGTATGCACCTCTGTTATCTCTTTGTCCTCCAAATAAACTTTTGCTAACTATAGTAGGTACTAAAGCTCTTCTGATGAGGATATATTGCTATAACATAATTTTTTTGTTTCGTTTTGTTTTCAGACCACATCTGGCTATTTTTAGGGCTCACTCCTAGCTCTCACCTTAGTTCAGGGATCATTCCTGGCAGTGCTGTGTATCTCGTGGGATGACAGATTGAACCTGGGTCAACTATGCAAGGCACAGTTGCAAGTACCCTCTGTACTATCTGGCACTAATATTGTTTCTTTTTTAAAAGAGTTTTTATTTGGAAACTATTTTAGCCTTAACAAAAATAATTGCTAGTACCAAGAATTAGAGTGCACCTTTTACCCAAATTCCTCAACTGGCAGCATTTTACCACATATGTTCTTTTTTGTTTTTTGTTTTTTTGTTTTTGGGCCACACCCGGTGATGCTCAGGGGTTACTTCTGGCTATTTGCTCAGAAGTCACTCCTGGCAGGCACGGGGGACCATATGGGGAACCGGGGGATCGAACCGCGGTTAGTCCTAGGCTAGCGCAGGTAAGGCAGGCACCTTACCTCCAGCGCCACTGCCCAACCTCTTTTATTTACCACATATGTTCTTATCATTTTCTTTCCTTTGAATGTCAATTTCCCCCTTAATATTACTATAGTGCTCCTTTTCTCATGAATACGTAAGTTTTTTCATTTCCTAAAAACAAGGATACATGTAACTACTTACATTATCACAGTTTAGTTTAACAATTGAAAATTAACTGATAGAATACTGTTTCTTAATCTATGGCTAGACCTTGTTTAAAACTTCTCCAATTGTCCCAATTATTTTGTTATTGCCAAACAACGTATTTTTTCCTAGGACAGAATCCAGCCCAAGATAAAGTATTATAGTCCCCTTTAATCTGGTGAAATTTTCAGCTGCTTGTATTTCTTGGCCTAAACAGTTTTAAGGGGCAGTTCTCAATTTATGTTTACTTATGATTGATAAGTAAACAGTCATTATCACCAATGACTTGGTGATAATTTCATTAAGTGATGCTTTGTACTCGTTGTGTCATACCAGTGTAAATATCTTTGTAAATACCCCATTACTTTTTTTTTTTTTTTTTTTGATTTTTGGGCCACACCCAGCGGCTCTCAGAGGTTACTTCTGGCTCTGTGATTAGAAATTGCTCCTGGTAGGCACAGTGGACCATATGGGATGTTGAGGATTGAACCCGGGTTCATACCAGGTCAGCTGTGTGCAAGGCAAACACCCTACCGCTGTGCTATAGCTATGGTTTGAATATCCCATTCCTTTTCAAACATTTTATCTTCTAGTTTTAGCATTTAGTGTGGTTGCATTTAGTTCAAGCAGTTTAATTTTTGTGCATGTTTTTTTACTTTAGAACCAATATACCATTCTTTTTTTAAATTTTTATTTTTAATTATGAGAACAAAGATGCAAAGAATGAGGACAACGTAAAGTTACAGTGGAAGGACAATCACCCATAAACAGAATTCTCAGTAGTCCCATTGCTGATATCTTAACTTTGAACTTTCAGCCAAAGAACATTAAGAAAAACAAAACAGAACCCATGTACAATTATTTTGTCCCTCAAGTTCCCAGATTGTAATACATAATATTTCTTAGCAGCACACAAAGCAGTCTAAAGCCATAAAACTTACTTAATTCCTTATACATTGAAGGCAAAGTACTTTTTTTTTTTTTTTTTGGTTTTTGGGCCACACCCGGTATGCTCAGGGGTTACTCCTGGCTATTCACTCAGAAGTCGCTCCTGGCAGGCACGGGGGACCATATGGGGAACCGGGGGATCTAACTGCGATCCATCCTAGGTTAGTGCAGGCAAGGCAGGCACCTTACCTGCAGTGCCACCGCCCGGCCCCCAAGGAAGTTTTTTTTTTTTTTTTTTTTGGTCAAAGTACTTTTTTTACATTTCCATGTACATGCATTTTTAAGTTAACCTCAAAAGTTTAAGTGGGTTGTTTTTCTTAAATTAGAATCAAAGGAGCATAGTAAAAATGGTGTTAGAGTGGCAATTATTGTTTGCATAGGCTCACCAAAGTATGAGGGACATGGAAAGGAAAAGTCTTGGCCTAATACAAGGAGACCCTACCCCTGAAGTTTCCTGGCATAAACCCAACTCTAGGCTCCAGGCAAACTAGTTTGTCCAATCCAGGTCATTGTCTGTAGTGCCAATACATTTTTATTTTCATACAGTCTCTTGTTGGTATCATGTTTCTATATTAAAGATTCTGGAATCTGCATATCCTACATTGCAGTTAGGATGGTGCAGAGTATCCTCTCGCTTCACTTCACAATTAAAGGGCAATGCAGAGAACCCTGTCCTGTAAGCAGGTCGTTGTTGTCAAGTCTTCTTAGTGTTAAGGGAAGTCTCTTTTTTTTTTTTTTTTTATTTTCTTGGGCCACACCAGCTGACGCTCAGGGGTTACTCTTGGCTATTCGCTCAGAAGTCGCTCCTGGCAGGCACAGGGGACCATATGGGGAACCGGGGGATCGAACCGCGGTCCGTCCTAGGTTAGCGCAGGCACCTTACCTCCAGCGCCACCGCCCGGCCCCAGGGAAGTCTCTTTTGAGCAGGTCGATGTCAGAGTAGTGGTAGGGTCTTCCCTGGTAGAGGATTGCTTCCAGGTGTTATACAAAACCTTGGATGTTTCGTAGATAGCTTCCCTGGTTCAGGGATGTTTTGTAGATAACTTCCCTGGTTCAGGGGTGAATGGAGGATGCCCATTCTTCTGAGGCCTGTGCCAGGTCATTATATCAATGTTCAGGGTGTGAGGTCCCATTGCACTACAAGATTTGTGTGTTCCAATCTCTATTAGATAAGAACTTATTTGTATGTATAGTATTTTCCCATTTTAATGTGCGTATGCAAACAAGGAACAATTCCATGTGGCGTTATTGGCACATATGGGGGCCATAAGAACAAGTCCAACATCCCCATGACATGTTTCAATCATAAGCATTAAACTGAGGGACTCTTCCACGAAAATTTCTTATTGAACAGCTCACAAAGAGAAGATAAGATAAACAGTGGGGAGAATCGTCACGGTAAGAGAATATTTAGAAAGAGTTATAGCTGTTAAAGAAAATACACATAAAATATTCAAAAGATATATGTGTCCATTTTATATCTTTTGAAATAGTTGGGGGTTGTTAAATCCAATGCACGACTTTGGTCTGTGATTAGGACTGTGTAGTGTTGAAGTTAAAAAGGGTAAATGTGGGGTACTGATGGTTGGGGGTGAGAGTTAAGGAGTGAAAATGAGCTTTGTAGGGGTGTGTGAAAGGGCAGAATCAGAAAGGGCAGGAGGTCAGTCTTGGTGCCTAAGAAGTTGAACTGAGGGTAAAGGAGGTTAATTAAGGGAAAGATAATGAATCCAGATTGGGAGATGAGGGAGTAGAAGGGGCTCTGGTGTTGGGGAGGGGAAATATATCAGAGGGGCTATATACATTGTATAGATGAATTGTTTATGGATTAGGCTTGGCAGTCAGAGAGGACCACTGTATAGGAAGTCATGTCTACATATACACTGATTTTAGAGACCTATTTGAATATTATCCTCCAAATCTAGGGAATTCCATTTTTTCCTAAAGACAGTCGAGAATTAAGAATATTGTTGGGTGTTGTTAAAAAGTATAAATTCGCCCGCACACTTTTGAAAATGAATACTAGTAAGAAAAGAACTCCTGGGGGCTGGGCGGTGGTGCTGGAGGTAAGGTGCCTGCCTTGCCTGCGCTAACCTAGGACGGACCCTGGTTCCCCATATGGTCCCCTGTGCCTGCCAGGAGCGACTTCTGAGCGAATAGCCAGGAGTAACCCCTGAGCGTCAGCTGGTGTGGCCCAAGAAAATAAAAAAAAAAAAAAAAAGAGA
>PVKC010038134.1:0-12892 GCA_004027635.1 Crocidura indochinensis
TACTCCTGGTTACATACTCAGGAGTCGCCCCTGGCTTGGGGGGCCATGTGGGGCGCTGGGGGATCGAACCATTTTTCTTCCTTGGCTAGCACTTGCAGAGCAGGCACCCCACCTCTAGTGCTACTTCTCGAGCCCCTGTTGCTGATTTCTTTATGATGTAATGTGTGGTCCGGAGTGTATGTTGTTCCTCTTTCTTGTGCTTTGGGTGTTACTCTTCAGCATACGTGTGATGTTACAGTGTTTGGAGCTTCTACTCTATTTGATCCAGTTATTTGATCTTTGAGTATTAGTTGTGTATGTGGTGTAGTTTCTAGGTGCCTCAGAATAGTGCTATCATTCTGTGTTTATCTTTCATCTTCTGGCTTGTGAAGCAATTATTTCTTTTTCCCAAAAGGACAGATGGCAAGTCTAAATCTCAGTCATACCTTATCAATGGTGACACTTTGAGCCACTTTGACAAATAGAAGTTATCTTATAGAGACCCAAAGTTATCTTATAGAGACATTGAAAGGTCTTCTAATGTGTTTGTCCAGAGGTATTTTATAGATAACAGAATATTCTATTGATTACTCTAAGGAGTCTCAGAATTATATCTTATTGTTTTTATTATACAAATCACTGTTCATATGCTCAGTAATTTAATTATTAGATATTTATGGACAAAATATTTGTTTCTCTCTTTTTTTCTTGTTTTTTTTTCCTCTCAAAAATAGCGTTAAGTGTGAATGATACACTTGGTAACAAAAAGTGTGAAGTTGGAATGAGATCATTCATTCAAAGCATTTCAAAAAATATACAGGGATGTGTTTCAATGCTAGGGCACTTGCTTTAAATGTGTGAGGCACTGGTTTGATACCCAGCACTGCCAAAAAATAAAACAAAAAATATTAAAAGTGCTTCAAATCAGGGTTTGCTACTTTTTTCAATATGAGCTATCAATTTATACAGCTATATTTGCAATACATAATGTAAATTATATTCATTATTATATATTACTTTATTATATAGCAAAAATAATTTTGATTTATATCTATATGAATTTATTCTGTTATATTGAAATTCTAATTTATTATTACTATATTGTTAGCTTGTACATCATATTTATAGCTAAATATAAGAAAATAAAATTTCAATTGAAATATATTAACAAAAGTCTCAATTTATTTTGTGAAATTACATAGCAGGGATATTCACAATCACAATTTTCTCAAGTCACAAATCAACATCTAATCTTATTAATTTTGTGGTAGTTGTTTTTTGTTTGTTTGTTTGGGGACCATACATAGTAATGCTCAGGGGTTATTCAACTCTCCACTCAGGAATCACTCCAGGTGGTCCTTGGGCAACGATATGGGATTTCCAGGATAAAACCCAGGTGGGGGGCCCGGGAGATAGCATGGAGGTAAGGCGTTTGCCTTTCATGCAAAAGGTCATCGGTTCGAATCCCGGTACCCCATATGGTCCCCCGTGCCTGCCAGGAGCAATTTCTGAGCATGGATCCAGGAGTAACCCTTGAGCACTGCCGGGTGTGACCCAAAAACCAAAAAATAAATAAAAAATAAAAAACAAACAAAAAAACCCAGGTGGGCTGTGTGCAAGGCAAGCACTCTTCCCAGGCCCTAACATGATTAATTTTGATGTGATAAGTAACATGTTAAATATGTAATTCCAGTTTGCATTCAATTAAAACATGACAAATTTGGGATTTTTACAATATACTACCCTAAACACTAACATGAAGGCAAAAATTTCTGACCTTCTTCAAAAGTGAGACAAATGCTTATGTCTATTAAACAACTTTTTTTAAAACTGATAGACAAATATTATGGAACAAATATGTTTGTACAGAGGTGACTGTCATAGTGTACTTTAACATTAAAATACCTACTATGTTGACCATGTCATAACTAGCCAGTTGAAGGAGAATAATAAATCCTTGACTAATTATTTTTCCTTGATCCATTTGTGTGGTTAACATGTTTCTATCACCACAAATTAGTTTTTAAGGAATGCAAGCAAGACTAAATAGTCATCTAACTTACTTTAGATGTAACATTTTAAGTGAAAAGTATGCATTATAGATGCATAAATTTCCATTGTTTATATATGTAAAATTTACAGAATGTGCTATTACATTAGCTAACTTTTGGGGTATACAGAAAAAATAATTTGGTGTGGTGATTATATAGACATTTTCTTTCCTTAATTAGAAATCATAGTGCCCCAGAAGATTCCACATGCCAGTTCTTCTGTTTCTCTTCAGCTGGTATGTTGGGGGCTCTGGGCAGGACAGCTTGCCATAGGCCCCCTGGGATGACAACTTAGTCCAGGGTACTGAGATCTCCCCACATCAGAGTGGTCTTCAGTGTCATGCCTGGTAAATCGGGCCCTTGAGGGAGGGTTTAGGAGAGAAACTCCTCCCCTATGCATACTGGATCTCATTCAGGACTTCTTTTCTTCCTAATAAACTCCCCAAAGTATTCTTAATTCTTGACTGTTTCTAAAAAAAAAAAAAATGGATTCCCTAGATTTGAAGGATAATATTCAAATTTGTCTCTAAAATCAGTGTATATGTAGACATGACTTCCTATACAGTGGTCCTCTCTGACTGCCAAGCCTAATCCATAAACAATATATAGCCCCTCTGATATATTTCCCCTCCTCCACACCAGAGCCCCTCTACTCCCTCATCTCCCAATTCAGATTCGTTATCTTCCCCTTTATTAACCCTCTTTACCCTCAGTTCTTTAATTAGTTAGGCACCAAGACCGACCTCTTGACCCAACAGATTCTGCCCTTTAGCACACCCCTACAAAGCTCATTATTACTCCTTAACTCTCTCACCCTCAACCATCAGTACCCCACATTTACCCTTTTTACTACACAGTTCTAATCACAGACCAAAGTCGTGCATTGGATTTAACAACCTCCAACTGTTTCAAAAGACATAAAATGGACAATATGTCTTTTGAATATTTTATGTGTATTTTCTTTAACAGCTATAACTCTTTCTAAATATTCTTTTGCCATGACGATTCTACCCACTTTTTATCTTTTCTTCTCTTTGTGAGTGGTTCAATAAGAAATTTTGGTGGAAGAGTCCCTCAGTTTAATGCTTATGATTGAACCATGTCATGGGGATTGTTGGACTTGTTCTTATGGCCCCTATATACACCTATAACGCCATGTGGCATTGTTACTTGTTTGCGTAGGCACATTAAAATGGGAAAATACTATACATACAAATAAGATCTTATCTAATCTCGTAGTGCAATGGGACCTTACACCCTGAACATTGATATAATGACCTGGCACAGACCTCAGAAGAATGGGTATCCTTCATTCACCCCTGAACCAGGGAAGCTATCTACGAAACATCCAAGGTTTTTTATAACAACACCTGGAAGCAATCTTCTATCAGGGAAGACCCTATCATGGCTCTGACATTGACCTGCTCAAAAGAGACTTCCCTTAGCACTAAGAAGACTTGACAACAACAACGACCTGTTACAGGACAGGGTTCTATGCATTGCCATTTAATTGTGAAGTGAAACGAGAGGATGATCTGCACCATCCTGATTGCAATATAGACTCCAGGATCTTTAATACAAAAACATGATACCAACAACAGAGACTGTGTGAAAAATAAAAGTGTATTGGCACTACAGACAATGACCTGAATTGGACAAACTAGTTTGCCTGCAGCCTAGAGTTGGTCTTATGCCAGGAAACTACAAGGGTCTCCTTGTATTTAGGTCAAGGCTTTTCTTTTCCATATCCCTCATATTTTGGTGGGCATATGCAAACAATAATTGCCACTCTAACACCGTTTATACTGCGCTCCTTTGACTCGAATCCTTAAGAAAAACAACCCACTTAAACTTTTGAGGTTAATTTAAACTAATATGCATGTGCATGGAAATGTAAAAAAGTACTTCGCCTTCAATGTTTAAGGAGTTACATAAGTTTTATGTCTTTAGATTGCTTTGTATGCTGCTAAGAAATATTATGTGGGGCCCGGGAGATAGCATGGAGGTAAGATGTTTGCCTTTCATGCAAAAGGTCATTGGTTCGAATCCCGGTGCCCCATATGGTCCCCCATGCCTGCCAGGAGCAATTTCTGAGCATGGAGCCAGGAGTAACCCCTGAGCACTGCTGGGTGTGACCCAAAAACCAAAAAAAATATTATGTACTACAATCAGGGGACTTGAGGGACAAAAAAATTGTACATGGGTTCTGTTTTATTTTTCTTAATGCTCTTTGGCTGAAAGTTCAAAATTAAGATATCAGCAATGGGACTACTGAGAATTCTGTTTATGGGTGATTGCCTTTCCATTGTAACTTAACCTTGTCCTCTTTCTTTGCATGTTCGTTCTCATAATTAAAAAAATTAATAAAAAAGAAATCATAGTGCCAATATGCTTAGATATTTTATGATGAGCTATATATTGTATATTGAGCAATCAATTTTGGTGTTTTAATATCACCATAATATAATACTAATTTCTACCTTATGGAATAGTTAAGTAAGACTAAAAAGTTATATAACTTATTTAAGACCAAATATTAGCAAGTAATAAAGCAAGCCTTAGCACTTAGATTTAGCATCAATTATTTTAGCTAAAATATTTTATAGGAAAACTGTATATATGTTTTATATATTTATATATATATGTATATATTTTATAGGAAAACTGTATATATATATATGAACTCATTCTAATGTTCTTATGTGTGAATAGATAATTTGTAAACATCTACTGGTATATTGTTTGGTTTCGTTTTGTTTTTCACAGTAGGATGACCATTGCTTCTTGATTTGCCCAAGATCTTCCCCAGTTTTAGGATTAAAAGTCAAGCCTCATGAATGTCAGACATAAACATGTCTTTGATAGTGGCCTCCCACTTCTTACCAATATTTATACTGGAAAATATTCTAATGGTTCTTAAATTTTACTCAGAAACTAAATGAAAAATGAAGAATATGAAACTATAAAGACTTCATGTTTTTCTAGATTGGGGAAAATGGTTAGGGCCACATTTGGATGTGTCAGGGATCACTCTTATAGGGGCTCAGAGAATTAAAAATAGTGCTGCATATAGAATCCAGGCTATAAGCAAAGCAAGCACCTACCTTCTGTACTGTCTCTCTGTTCCTACAGCTTTATGTTTTAAGCAGCAATGAAGAATGTAGGAGAATATTTGTTTCCTAGGAAATGATGCATAAAACCTAAGAAATAAAGATGATTGAACACAAGATTCTATGGAAGCTTCCCACATTCAAGGAATTTCTGCAGGAGAGCAGAAAAATTATTTCTTGAAAGATCTGGTAACATTTTCTGGATTCTTCTTTGCTTGCCTTAGACACATTTTCATTGTCTCTGTCTCTCTGTTCCTCTTTCTCTGTTTCTCTTTCTCTTTTCCTCTCTTCCTCTCTCCCTCCAATCTCTCCCAAAAAACTCCTTTCCACCCCTTCCCTTCATTTGCCTTCTTCTTAAGACTCTGGCTTCCCGTCCCTTCTTAGTTTTTAGAGGATTTAAAACTTGTCTTTTCCTCTGCTTGGTTCATTCCTCTCTATATCCTCATTGTGACTTTAATGTTTTTGTCAGTCTAACTGTGAGACTATTTTTATCATCGTGTTGGGAATCTCTGGGCACAGAATGTCTGTAGATGAGGTGAATTACAGGTGTATGGGCTCATCTTACTCATTGGCTGACACAAGTTTAAAGTTTTCATTTGCTTCACTTCATGTGGATCCTTTAATTCAGCTAGTTGTATCTACTACACCTTATTTCCTTTGGACTCCTCACTAGTTTTGCTAATTGATCTTTCTTTTGCTGCAAGTTAGATTCCATTCCAGTTTCTTTATCGTCTTTCTTTTTTCCTCCTATTCCCTTTTCTATTCTTTTTTTTCTTTCTTTTCAGCATTAGGAAAGTATAATCACTTTCTGTATGGGATTTGGTTCTACTTTTTCTGAGAGAGCTATAAGTGCTTTTCTGAACTCAAATGTTAAATAAGTCAAGTCCTTCAACATAAAAAATTTGCAGTAATGTCCTTCAACATAAAAATAGCTTCAGTAGCTCAGACAAATCCTCATCTGTAAGTATTTCTTCCCTATCCCAGTCTACAAGTTTGCTAATATGTTTCAGTTTTTCCTCACTAGAAATATCAATGTAGGAGCCAGAGCAATAACACTGTGAGTAGGGGTTTGCATGTGGTCAACCCAGGCTCGATTCCTGGCATTTCGTATGTTCCCTTTTTCCTGCCAGTAGTCATGTCTGAGTGCAGAGCCAGAGTAAAGTAACTGCTGAGCACTGCCATATGTGATCCAAAAGCAAAGAAAAGAATATTTAATGCAACATTTCAAGCTAGTCTGTTCTCAGATCTTCCTCTATTAAACTTCCAGTTTATGGTCAGAGTTTCATGGTTACACAATCCAATAAAGCTACATTCCTGTTCTTAATGGTGCTTACCTTAATTATTCATTTGTGTGTGTTTTTAACTTAGTCATTTGTCCTCCAATAAACTGGAGAATTCATCCATAAATAAATTGAACACTATCACTAACTTCAACATTTTATCTTTCATTATATTATTAATTTAAGTTAATTCTTAGCTGTATCTTATTCATATCTCTCACCAATCTAGGTTTTCAACTAATCATTATGACTTAAAATTTAGGAAAAGAAGGGAAATTAACATTTATGGAATACCTATTCTAAAGTATGGACTCAAACATGTCATTTTATGCCAACAAAAGATTCTGATCTATGTATTATATATGTACTTTTCAAACAGATTCATTTGCTTCACTTCATGTGAATCCCTTAATTCAGCTAGTCATATCTACACCTTATTTTCTTTAGGCTCCTTACTAGCTTTTCTAATTGATCTTTCTATTACTAACTTACATTCAACTTTGGTTATGAATGAACTGCATGTCACTGTCATAGTTTGTTCGTTAATAATATAATACTATTTTCTTATTACTTACTTTTTAAAAATGTACATTTAAACTCTCCTATGGTTTGAAGAATCTCAGTTTACAGAAACCTGTTTTGACCACTTGTCAAAATCTGTGCCCCACAAATTCTACAGAGAAATAATGCAATTGCAATTTCAGGCAGCTCACATTTTATAAACAACTTTGAGTTCCAAGAGTTCATTAGTGAGTTGTTTGGAATCAGTGCATATTTTCCCATTACCTAATCTAATAAAGGATGTTTATTTCTAAGCTGGCATTTCCTTTTTTCTCCTCCTATTCCTGTTCCAATCCTTAAAACAACAAAAGGAAAAAAATCTATTTAAACCAATGTGAATAACAACACTGATTTTGGCCTAGGTTCTAGAGAGAATTAAGAAAAGAGCTCTGAAAAAAAAAAGAAAAAGAAAAGAGCTCTGAAATTTACGAACAATAATTTAGTAATGAATGCTTGATTTATAAAAAAAAGTGAAAAATATCACCACTTTTAGTGTTGATTGTACTTGACAGCATAACAAAATTTCTAAATTTTTTTTTAGAATCTTTGATGTGTACATCTTAGTCTCACTCTTTAGCCAGAGGTGACAGTTAAATGAAAAAATAAAGAAGGAAAATAATTATATTTATTATGTTTGGAGGTTCACAGTGCTCAGGCACTCTTAAGTCAATGTGATACCCTGGAAAAATTAGTGGTGAATCTCAGAATGTCACTTATGTCAACATAATTTCTATGATCCAGCCCTAGAAGAATCCCTAGAAACAATATTTTTAACTCATATTCCTTAAACCTATTTAAAGTAATAAAATTACTTATAGGAGCCAGACTGCACAGCATGTAGAGAACTTGCTTTGCATGAGGCACACCTGGGTTGAGGCTTGATCCCTAACATCCCATATCTCTGAGTACTGTTAGAAGAGATTTCTGAGCATAGAGTTAGGAGTAATCTCTGAGCATTGCTGCATGTAGCTGCCACACGTGTGTGCGCGCACACATACACACACTGATTTATATTTATTATTTATATTTATTATGCAATATTTGATATAGTTTCACAGTTTTAAATATTTATCACAGACTATAGATGTTTCTGATACCAGTCTTGTAGATAGAAAGCAAATTGGAGGTGTTAAGGCTGACTAAATTTTTAAAGGTCTTCAAAAATTATATCCAAAGTAATCCATATAATCCTGGTATTATTTCAAGGCTTTTTCTCCCATTTTCCAACTTTTAGTCAAATCCATCACCCTTGTACATTCAAATTCCATGAGAAAAGAGATTTTTCAGTTTGTCCTTCACACTCAGAATATACCTTTATCTGGTACTTAAATAAGTTGAAAAAAAGTTAAGTATGAAACTGTTATTCATTGTTATTTTAATTCATTTAGTAATGTGATATCTTTTATTCTGGTGATAAAAATGACTTTTTAGTTATTATTCATTATAAGATGAGACATAAAGTGTTATTAAGAACTCAAAACAAGACAGAATATAGAAATAATAAAATGTTATATTTTGGAATAATTGATTTCACTCGAACTTAGTCATTATTCTGTTATCTGACTGTTGACTCCTTGTCAATATTTTTAGTGTTCTATTGAGCATATAATTATCATAGTTTGAAGTAGAATAAGAACACCATATGTTTCCAAGAAAATAATGTTGGACAGCATAATGATTTTTTTAAAGTATGAGAACCAAAACCAATCTTTATTATTAATCATAAAAGCTCTTTATTGGTGGGAGGGAGCTGGTAGAAATCTGGTGATGGAAAATGGAAGACAAAAATAAGATAGTACATTAATCATATAAAAAACAATAGAGACAGGAAGAATAGTTCATGTGAGAAACTTCCCATAAATTGTGGGAGAGTACAGTTAGGGCAGAGCAGGGATGGACCATTAGAACAATGATAGTTGGAATGATCATTCTGAACAAGAACTGAAAGGAGGGAAAGGGAGAGAAATTAATAGGCATGATACTTCTCAATAACAAAACTACAAACCACAGTGTTTTGGGGAGGGAAATTGGAAGAATGGTGGTGGGAAATGGTGTAAAGAGTGTTTACATTGCACAACTGAAACTCAATCATGAACAATTCTGGCAAAAAAACCACTATATTTTGAACAACTTTGTACCACCAGTGTTTAAATAACGTAATTAACTAACAAAAAGCATAAAATAAAAGGAAAATGAAAGCAAGGAAAGAAAGTCTAGGTGGAGGAAATTAGATGGAACACAGGGGACAGTGAAGTGGCAAAAAAAAAAAAAAAAAAAAAAAAAAAAAAAAAAAAAAAAAAAAAAAGAAAGAGAGAAGAAAAGTGAAAGGGGAGGAAAGAAAAAAGACACAAGGGGAAGGGAAAAGGAAAAAAAAAAAAAAAAAAAAAAAAAAAGGTGACCAGGAGACCAGAACGATAGTGTCTGTCTTTGCTTTGCATGCAGCTGATCCAAGATAGATCTCGGTTTGATCCCCAGCATCCCATATGGTCCCCCAAAGCTATGAGTGATTTCTGAGAGCAAAGCTAGGAGTAATCCTGAGCATCACTGAGTATGACCCAAAAACCAAAATCCAAAAAAAAAAAAAAGGCTAGCTGGCACTGTGCCAGGTGGGTGTGAGCATTGCAACTCTGAAGTACTACTCTAGAAAACAGCAAAATGAGTAGAAGAATGTACACTGTATCCTGGCCCTTGGCACTTGCAAACATTGCAATTAGAATGTGACAGAGTCTGCCAGAGAGTTAGCACAACAGTAGGATGTTTGCTTTGCATGCTGCCTATCCAGAATGAACCGTGTTTTGAATCCTGCCTTCCTATAGGTACCCTGAGATAGCCAAGAGTGATTTATGAGTGCAGAGCCTGGAGAAACCCCTGAACGCCACCAGGTGTGACCCCAAAACAAAACAAAACAAACAAACAAACAAAAAAAAAAAGCTTCTGAAAAGAATGTGACATCACAAGTAAAGGAAGTTGAGCCTACAATTTTCAGAGACAAAAGAGGAGAGGACTGGACATTACAGCTGACCTCATGAACCTCACCACAAAGAGTGATGAGTTTAGTTAGAGAAATAACTACATTGCAAACTATCCTAACAATGAGAATATATGAGGAAAATAGAAAGTCTGTCTAGAGTACAGGTGGGGGCGGGGAGGGGAGAAGGGATATTTGGGTCATTGATGATGGGAATAGTACATTGGTGATGGGGGAGTGCCATCTTATACTACTGAAACCCAACCACAATCATGTTAGTAACCAAGGTGTTTAAATAAAAAATATTATTTAAAAAATGGAAGTTGAGCCTGAGAAAGGACTGTCTATCATCAGAACCACATTGTGTGACCACTGTGAGCATTAGAGTCAAGTATGTGAGTGTTCTTGGACCACACCTGGTAGTGCTCAGGGGTTTCTCCTGATTACATTCAGGAATTACTCATGGTGGGGATTAGAGGACCCTAACCACTGCTGGATGATCAAACCTGAGTCAATCCCATGTAAGGCAAGTGTACTGCTCTCTGTATTATGACTCCAGCCATATGTTTTATTTCTTTGATACTAAGTGGATTCAAACTAGGGATATAGCTCAGTGGCAGAATATTTGCCTTGCATGTGTGAGGCCCTGGTTGAGTCTCCAGTACCATTCACACACACACACACACACACACACACACACACACACTCAGCCTTACCGTCACACAGCCTTATAAAGATTGCCAATACTAATCAAGCTAATCAAATCCTCGCTGAGGGGCCAGCAGTGAGGGCATTTGTCTTGCATGTACCAACCTGGGTTCCATCCCCAGCATCCCATAATTTCCAAATCCCCTCCAGGAGTAGTCTCTGAGTTCAGAGCCAGGAGTAAGCATTGAGTATCACGGGGTGACCACTGAGTCTGTCCTATGAAACAGTTGGGCCGGTCCCATAAAATCAAAACAAACCCTTGCAGAAATTATTTAAGGTAACCACTGTGATCTTGACAAAACCCAAACATTGTCCTTTCATATACAGAGAAATAAACTGAGCTTTGACTTTAGGTTGCTCTTGACCAGAGCTTCTGTATCTCATCCTGGAGCTATTCTGCCTCCCCAAGTGCCAAGCCAGTGTGGAGTAAGGCTGCAATTCCAAGTTGCAATTGGCCATGCTTGTTCCTTCCTGGATTCCTTTGTCCCCTGAATCCTCTGAAACAAGGAAGGTGAGTCTGCAGGGAGAAAGTGCAGAAGAACAAAGCTGGGACCTCAGTATCTAGATACTAGGACTTCTGTATCTAGAGTAGTAACTGCAACCAAGGCACTGATGAGTGGTCACAGGTCCCTTTGTTTCATGGAGGATCACAGAACCCAGGTCTTAATGGCCACCACCCTCCTCTGCAAGAAAAGAGATAGTTCATGAAGGTAACTCAGCACCCTTCATCTACTCCCCCTCTAAAAAAACCTTAGTCCAAGAGCAAAGAGATTTACCTGCCGCTACTGAAGCTGCAGCCTGACAGATTTGGAGGACTGTAATGGTTTTAATCAAAGATGAATAAATAGTATCTTTTTTGGGGGGGGGGACAGGCAGGAGAGAGCAAAGAACAGAAGCTCTCTGCAAATCTGAACCGAGCTATTTTGGAGCAACGAATAGTATTGCCTTTAAAATCTTTCATCATGAATCTAAACTTAGAAATTCAGATGAGCCTGGGGGAGGGGAATGCGGTGGTGTTAATCCTCAGTTGTTTTGAAGTGGCCTTGAAATCCTGCAAATGGCAGCCTTCAAAGGTTCGTTTGGAGGATACGAATCTCTGGGTGTGTTTTAACCTGTTCTACCTAGAGAAGTGTCCCTTTATCCCCCCCCCCCACTCCTGGATGGGGGTGTCACGTCTTCGTTTTCTTTCCAAGTTCTGGACTGCCCTGGCTTTGATAAACACTGGGAGAGGGACACTCCATGACCGCTCTATGTTGGATTGAGTTTCAGGAGCTACTATATATAAAGTCAGGGCGACTTATGTCACCATACTAATTAAATGCCATCTGGTGTCTCCTGGTGGTGTTCTGTGCCCGTCAGACTAAGGCAGAGAGGCCAAGGAGGTGAACACGATGATGGACCTTTTCGAAACTGGTTCCTATTTCTTCTATTTGGACGGGGAAAATGTGACCCTGCAGCCATTGGAAGTGGCCGAAGGCTCTCCCTTGTATCCGGGCAGTGAGGGTACCCTATCTCCCTGCCAGGACCAATTACCCCCAGAAGCTGGGAGCGACAGTAGTGGGGAGGAACATGTTCTGGCGCCCCCAAGCCTACAGCCACCCCACTGCCCAGGCCAATGTCTCATCTGGGCTTGCAAGACCTGCAAGAGAAAATCGGCCCCTACGGACAGACGCAAAGCGGCCACCCTGCGTGAGAGACGACGACTGAAGAAAATCAACGAGGCCTTCGAGGCTCTGAAGCGCAGGACTGTGGCCAATCCCAGCCAAAGGCTGCCGAAAGTGGAGATTCTGCGGAGTGCCATCAGCTACATTGAGCGGCTGCAGGGCCTGCTGCAGCGGCTGGACCAGCAGGAGAAGGGGCCTGACCCGGGCGTCGACGCCTTCAGCTACACACCCAAGCAGGAGCAGGTGAGCCCAGCCACCAGGCCTCGGGCCAGGCTTTCCGGAGCTTTGCCTCGCCCTCCCCTCTCCACCGCTCCCTTCTGAGCCTGGCAGAAGGTGCCTGCAAGATCCCAGGCCTGGGAAACAGGAGCCAGGGATGGGATGGGGTGGGAGTTGGGGGCACCTCTGCAAAGGGGCCCGCACCCCTAATCCAAGTCTCTCTGCTAATCTGCCGTGTCTCCGCAGCTGGAGCGCGCGGATTTCCTGAGCGCCTGCAGCGCCCAATGGCCAAGCATTTCGGACCATTCCAGGGGGCTCGTGCTCAGCGCTAAGGAAGGTAACGCAAACGCGAGGG
>PVKC010038135.1:0-12812 GCA_004027635.1 Crocidura indochinensis
ATTTGTTTAGAGGTTGAAGAGGTATGGTGATATAAGTTGTTATTCCCACAGGAAAGATATTTATTTTTATTTTGGTTCCAATGTCTAGAGGCAATGCTTGTTGGTTGGTCAAAACTCATTGGTTATTTCATGAATGAATATTGTTCTTGCTTATTTCCTTTAGCAGCATTTTGTTAGATTCTCTACCTCACAATAAAATTCTTCTTAAGGCCTAATTTTATCATCCACTACTGAGTGGAATGTGTCCTGGCACCATAAAAAGACCATGGGGTGTGGTAATGAGCATGTACAGAGCCAGTAGTTGTTCCCATGGCTGTATGTTTCAAAGGCAGAGAAACCCTGAATCTCTTTCCAAGGGAATTCTCTTTCTTATTTCCCCACTACTTACCATGGCCATGCAAAAAAAAAGGGGGGGGGAAGGCACAAAATTTTGCCACACCAGCACGCCTCCCTTTTTTTTAATTTTTATTTTTTTTCTTTTTCTCTTTTTTCTTCTTTTCTTCTTTCTTTCTTTCCTTCTTTTTCACTCTTGTGGTTATTATTTGGTGATTTTTGTTGTTGTTGTTGCTGTTGTTGTTGCTGGGTGCTTGGGTACTTTTTATTTTTTTTTTTTGGTAGTTGCTGTCTGTTTTTTTTTTTTTTTTTTTTTTTGGCTTCTCAGAGCAGCACCACACAACTTGAATCATCTTGTTTGGCCTCATGAATTGAGGGCGAAAATAAAAATGAATGATACCAGAACCAAAGAGCCATATGAACATTGAGAGGAACCCAAAGCCAACAATACCCAATTTACAACAAGCTATACACAGAGGGAAACAGTTACACTAGCACTCCGGGGGGCAAAGGAGGGAGATCTGGGACACATGCTGGGAAAGAGACTGGAGGTAGGACAACAGCCCTGGTGGTGGGAATGGCCCTGATTAATTGTCACTATGTACCTCAAATATTACTGTGAAAGACTTATTATTCATTTTTGGTCATAATAAAAATTATTAAAAAAATTCCTCATTGATGTAGCCACTTCCATATTGTATTTTGTCACTAGAATTAAGAATGTTTTGACAAACCTCTTTGTATACCTGTTTTTGTTACATTACATTTATTCACAAGATAGCAGCACCAATAGAACTATTAGGTTACATGATGTCTGATCTTGTTAAAGAAGACTTTTCCTTTTCTTAGGTGTTCTGACAAGCACAACCAATAATATTGTCCCTGAATTAAATCACAGTCAACAAAAAACATTAGTCAGATCTTAACTCAGTTCTCTGGAAAGCAATAAAGTTGATCAAATGGCGAGTCAGCAAAAGGTTTCGAATTTCCAATCAGTACTGAGATTGGACCAAATATGACATGTTTTAGTGCCCCTTCTGTGTCCAAACCAAATGTGAGGTGGGTCTCTGGCCAATGGTATCACAATCACAGGGACCAGTAACTCAGTGTCCCCAAATGGGCTGTGTGGAGAGGTTGAAACATCAAGCTGCAGAAATATTCCCTGCTGGAGAAGTAAGAAAAAGTCATGTTACATATATGAACATGCCCAGTGTCTTGTATCTATATGATGCCAATGACATGATTGGCAGTTTGGAGTCACCCTGATTATAGTGACCCTGTCCTTTTGATAGTAGCTACAGCAACCACTTGCAGAGTTTGCCTCCTGCATCTTCTACACAAGGTCAGAGTGATATTTCTATTCAAAGAGAGTCAGCCACCTTTATTGCCACACACTACTAGGCCTGGTTGTATTAACTCTTCCCCCAACTTTTAGAATCTCCCAGTAGGCTATTTCTTGCCCAGGATATGATTCTCTTCATATACAATTCCCTTCAATAAATGCAGAAACATTCTGGCAACATCCATGTTGATGTTAAACTGTGACAAAACTAGGTATGCTGCTTCAAAAATAAAAATGATTCTGAAAATTCCTTCCAATAAAATATAGGTGAGATTCTATAGACAGCACTAGAGAAATCAATTTAACTAGCCTTTTTCTTTTTCATCCTTCCTTTCCTTTCTTTCCATCTTTCCTTTCCTGACTTTCCTTCCTTTCCCTTCCTTTCTTTCTTTTCTTTTCTTCCTTCCTTCCTTTTATCCCTGCCTTCCTTTCTTCCTTTTCCTTCCTTCCTTCCTTTACTTCCTTATTTCCTTCCTTTTCTTTCTTTCCTTCCTCCTAAAAATTGGCAAATCTCAACAACTCTTTTAATGCAGACATGTATAGATGTAAGCAGGCAATATGAAAAGCCCCTTATAACTAGGTTTTGATTTCAGTGAAAATAATATAATCATTTTTATGTGTTAAAAAGAGTTTCAATTACTTTGTGAAGTGTGGGCAAAGCAGCTAGCTGGATGGCTGATATTTTTCACTTCTTGGAGGATCCTGGCTCTGTGTAGACAGGATTGTGGTCCCTTAGGCCTGATTCCATCTACAGCTTCTAAGCACTCTATCAATTGCCCCTTTCAAGTAGCCTAGATGCATCCATGAAGTTGAGGCCTGGTGAAGTTCTTAAGTTACTTTATGGCATTTTCTTCTTTCTTTGTGCAGGTTGTCAGTATGTACTTTCTCTAAGCTTAAATAAACTTCTTCTTTGCTTATAAGAAGTCATGTACAGTATATTGTGTTTCTCAAGGGTAATATCCATCCTTCTGGATATATTCCCCAAATGAGAGGGTTGTCAACATCTGTTTCTAGCAAGCTAAGAATGAGAAAGGCAGTCAGAGCCAGCAACTTGCTTCCTGTGGGAATAATTTTGGGTTTGTACACCTCCTTGACTGTTAATTTATAAACATGCTAACCATATTATTCTTCCCATCAAAAATTCATGCCAGAATCTGAGTGGGGAAGAAAAAAACAATCACAAATGTAGAATCAAATTCTTAAGTTTCCATTGAGGGAAATGGAGGCCAAGGAAAGTTAGCAAGTTTTTGTTGTCTGTTATGCATTTTAAAAAATCTAAATTATGTGCAAGTTGTCATAGAGTTTTGTACTATAGAAACAAAGTAATTTAGCATGCCACCACTTCTCCAGATGTTAGGAGAAACCAAACCAGATGTGTATGACAGCTAGTAGGGCTGGCTAGGCTGGGAAACAGGAGCAAGTTAGTTTGATATGGGACAGGTGACCACTGTATCTTGAGCAAAGCCAGGAATTAGAAATCCAGGGCACCAGGCCATAAGCATAGAGTTTCTGTGTTTTGAAAGCCAAGAGAAATTCAACTGGAAGGTTGGAAGCAGTCAAGGAACCTTGGAATCATTTCCCTAGAGGCCAATAAACAAAGTCAAAGTTCAGGGCCATTTAAGATTTTCACTAAAGCATCATAATCAGACTAATATTACTATGAATTTTCTTTCATTCTTTTCAGTTGATCTTAGTGGGCATGGGAACAGAAGAGTGAAAAAGAGGTGTTTTTAGCTAAAGAGAAATTCAGGTGCTTTCAGAATGAGTTGTAGAAGAGAGAACCAGGCCAAATAATAAGCAATCCTTTGGAGAAGGGCCCAACAGTTGGGAAGTCCAAATAGATGACAGAACTTGCTGTCCAGGGATTTTGGCAACAGGTTAAATCTAGAGGTTCAGGCACGCAGGTGGTTGGCATAAAGGAGAACTAGAGGTGAGGAATTGGTGACTTCTCAGCAGGTGAGCAGAACACAGGACAAGAATATATTGGCAGAAGCCAGTAGGGTTCCAGCCATGAGAATGAGGTTTAGATGGAGAAATTTGTTCTTTAAACAATTGGGGCTGGCAGGCAAGAAAATTGGCAAGCCGTGAAAAGGAAGACAGGGTCTAATTTCTATAGCCAGGGCACAAATGTTTCAGAGATCCTGGAATGGGAAGCAAAGAAGGGTTAAGATCAGAGAGGGATTGATGGGAAGGCAAGACTTAATATCTAAATCTAAGCACTTTGTATAGAGGATGTAGAGATCCCAGAAACTGCAGCCTCATGGACACCTGAATTGTGAACTTTTTGTGACCAGGAAGAAGTGGTAGTTGAGGGCCAAGATCTAGAATTGGAGTATGTACAATAGAGGGAACTTTACAGATCCCAAACAGCACAGGATAGGAATTAGAACCAGGAGGAAGTTCTTATAGTAGTTTAAGTAATTTAATTAGGCCCTCAATGCTTTTGTTTTGTTTTGAGGCTATACTCAGCCATGTTCAGAGCTTAATCCTGACTTTGAGCTCAGGAATAACTCCTGGCAATGTTCTGAGGACTGATTGTGGTGCCAGTGATCAAGCCTGGGATGGCTGCATGCAAGGCAAGAGCTCTCCTTCTATACTATCACTCTGGCCCCTCTACTGATTTTTGTATTCCAGATTTGTTGTCATAGATGTGAAAGAATACTTCAAAATTTTCAGAAGAATGAGATATAGTTTTCCCAGTACTATTTGCCCATTGGTACCTATAAGATGATACCCTATTATTAATCCAAAACAAAGGTTCCCCTTCCCATTTTCCTCTTTCCTTTAAACCTATCCCTTTGATATGTAAAATCCCATCTGATTATCATGCTACCCTCCCCTACTTGGTAGAATTTGCACCAGAAGAATAAAGAAAGGTTAGTCTGGTTTTGGTGCATAGGGAGAAGCCACTGACTCCAGGACTCTCTCCTGACTGGGTTGATTTATTAATCTGTGGCTACCCTGCTTTTCAGACCCATCTGCCAAGAGGTGGAAATATGACATGGAGTGGCATGGGAATTTATTTTATAGGTACCTAATTTTGTTATAGCGTGGTTGTGTTTAAAATGTCTTCTCAGGCACTGGAGAGATGGCATGGAGGTAGGGCACTTGCCTTGCTTACTTACTGAAGGACTGTGGTTCAAATCCCGCATCCCATATGGTCCCCTGAGCCTGCCAGAAGCAATTTCTGAGTATAGAGCCCGGAGTAACTCCTGAGCACTGTCGGGTGTGACCCCAGAATAAAATAACATAAAATATAAAATAAAATATAAAATAAAATGTCTTCTCAGACTCTTTCTTACTATTGTCATACATGGGGCTTCATGCTTCTTGCCCCTGGATGTAGGTGACTTTTGAGACTTGCTTCTAAAGAGTACAGTTCACTGTATGGACTTCATGGTCACTGTAGCTTCCTTCTGCTTCTCTCTGCTCTCCTGTCCCATGAATGTATGTCCCAAAGAGGTCACCCACACACCATTGTTTGATCCACAATATCCACTAAGATTCAGCTGACAGCTAACCCCAACAGTCCCCAATGTGCATGAAAAAGTCTAGTGTAAGTCCAACTTCAAGCAGCTTCATTTCTCAATCTCACATAAATGCCTCAAAGGACCTACCTTGCAGAGTTCAGACACATTACAAACCATGGGATGGTGGGTGATGTTGAAAATAATGATAATGAGAACTTAATTTTGTATATGTAAGTTTGAGTAATTGGTTGCACAGTAGTAGATTGTTAAGGTATATAGAGGTCTTTGAAATCGTTCTTTTTTTGTACCTGTTTTCTCTCCTCCCCAGTGGAGAAGAGGTGTGGCTTAGGATCTGAATAAATGGGAGACAGGGAGCTGAGAGAGAGGACATTTTTTTTTCTGGCAGACCTGTGGACTCCTGGATTGCAGCAGCTGTCTTGGAGAGTTGCTTGACTACTAGTTTCTTGCCTCCTATTACCCTCATATCTGTGTGGATTATTTACTGCGGGCCAATATAACTAAAATAGTTTCCCCTATCCCTCCTGGATAAGGGACACAGGGATTCCCTTTCCCTTTTGAGATCTGTGGAATAACCAAACCTTAACCCTAAATTCAGGGAACATAACCCATCATCTGGAGCTATCTATCTATCTATCTATCTATCTATCTATCTATCTATCTATCATATATCTATCAATCTATCAATCTATCTATCTATCATCTATCTATCTATCCATCCATCTATCTATCCATCCATCTATCATCTATCAATCTATCTATCTATCTATCTATCTATCTATCTATCTATCTATCTATCTATCTATCCATCCATCCATCCATCCATTTATCCATCTATCTATCTATCTATCTATCTATCTATCTATCTATCTATCTATCTATCTATCTATCTATCTATCTATCTATCTATCTATCTATCTATCTATCCATCCATCCATCCATCCATCTATCTATCTATCTATCTATCTATCTATCTATCTATCTATCTATCTATCTATCTATCTATCTATCTATCTATCTATCATCTATGATCAGTAGATAACTAGAATACAATACTGAATCTGGAATGCTGTTGAAGCAAAAACTAAAATCTATGGCATTGGCTTCAGGTGGAACTATAAAAAGATGCTAGAGGGGCCTAGCGGTGGCGCTAGAGATAAGGTGCCTGCACTAACCTAGGACGACCACGGTTCTATCCCCCGGTTCCCCATATGGTCCCCCGTGCCTGCCAGGAGCAACTTCTGAGTGAATAGCCAGGAGCAACCCCTGAGCATCACCGGGTGTGCCCCCCCCAAAAAAAAGATGCTAGAAAGAAAGATGTTAAAGAAAAGTGAGAATAAGATTATTGAAAGGAATGGTGACAAGTATTATATTGTGATGAAATTTATTATTTTGGGGGATGGAGCAGTGCTTGGAGACTAAAGTCTACTCAGGCCTTATTCAGAAATCCTTGGAGACTACCAGGGCAACACTCATGGTTTCCTTTATATTTTGAGTAAATTTTAAAATAACAACCATAGAGTTAAGCCCTGAGTTTTTAAAAGAAGACCATATTTTTCTTTTACCAGTTTAATCAAATTACATTTACTGTGATTATGGATATAGCTCTATGAAAAGTTTTTCATCTTGATGTTTTATTATTTATTCATTCTTCATTCTAGTCATTCCTTTTTCTCCTCTGTTTTTTATGTTATGAGTGCATAAGGATAATTTTATGCATCTATTTTAATTCTTCTAATGGACTTTTAGTTATGTCTCCTACTTGCTGCACATAAATTGTGTCAGCTTTTATCTATATGAAATTATTTTTCATTATTTTATAAAGGGTAGAATTCTAGGTGGCATGGGTTTTTCTTTTTCTGTTCTCCTATTTCTTAGTGTATGTGAGATGCTTCAGTTATTTAAAACCAGTTTATTCTGATCTATTGGCTTTATTAACTTTTGAAAAGAATTCATTTGTAATTTATGCTTATTTCCCTGTAAGTAGCACTCAATTTTGTCTGTTGTTTTCAAAGTTTTATCTATTTAATTTTAGTGATTAAACTGAAAATATTTTGCCTAGTGTTTTTAGCTCATTGTGTCTGTTTTTCTATATGTTTTTCTGGTGCACAGATTTTTATATATGTAATTATTGTCTTTCATTCATTTTGGAAAATTTGAACCATTGTCTTCTCAGAAAGGAAGCTTTCCCATTTACTTACTCTCTATGTCTGACTCTCCTGATAAGTCTATGTTAAATAATTTTATATTCTTCAAGAAATCTTGAATATTCTGTATTATTTTCCCCAATTGTAGTTCAGCTTTTTCTAATGTAACTACTTTAATATAATTCTCTTAATTTTTGTCTCTGTTTTGGTCTAATATACCCATAAAGAGAATTTTTGTTCTTTTAATACTGTCTTTTCTTTACTACCATTTTAATTTATCTCTTTTTTATAGATCTATATGCTGAAATATTTTATGTTTCATGACTATTTTGCTGCTCTTGTTTTGGGGCCACATCTGGCAGTACTCAGGTATTATTCTTGGCTCTGCATTTAGAAATTACTCCTGACATGCTCAGGAGACCATATAGGATGCTGAGGATTTATTGAACCTGGATAAGCTGTGTGCAAGGAAAACACCCTACAACTACTGTCTCAATGAAGTCCAACAGGTATAATTACAGACTGATGAAGAAATATCAAATACATTCTCCAGGATACTTTTAGCACATATTCTGCATCTTTCTTTAAAGGATACTGAGAGAAGTCAACTTGCTTACAATATGATAGCTGTTATAACCAAAAACATGACTAAGAGGTTGGGGTATAACAAAAAGATAGAGACCAAATCTTAAGCCTGTGACAAGTAAAAGAAATAACAATACTTATTGCAAATGACTGTCTTGACAAGGTATCCAAAGAGAGCCCACCACATATTCCACTGTAAATGATAAGTCTGCTTGAATAAAAATATCATCAGACTTTTGGCACTTGAAATTGTCCACTCTAAGTCCAGGTTTTTTGGTCCTATAACCTCTAATTAAATCTAGTGTCATGAAGAAATATGCTTTCTCAGAGGGGCACATCATAAGAGACACAGAATACAGAGACCAATGGAGAATAGGATACATGAGAATGGACACAGTCCTCCGCATCCCCTGTCCTGGGATTACAAATAGATCAGGACAATAATACCTCTCTAGCTAACAATTATAGAATTATGTATTACTTAAAGAATGTGGTCAAGATTCCAGTCAACCTCATGCCAAGTCAAATGCTTTTTCTTACAAAAGTCTGACAAGTATACTAGAGTTTTGCTGCACTGGTTACTGTTTAGATAAGTAAATTGGGAATTATAAAAATTTACTGAATATACCAGGATCTCTGAATTACTGTTTTGTTAGGTTCCCAAGCGTGAGTCCAAAGACTTTCACTGATTAGTATGAAGGAATGTAAAATCAGTTTTTAAAGTTATAAAGTGATCCCTCTTTAAACTGATGTATATTATTTCAGAATCAGTAGTATTTGTGAAATTGAGCTGAAATAAATTATGCATTTTAGAATATAAACTGACACTAGTTTCAATATACTCAAACTATTGTTTTTTCCAAGAATTCTGGGTTTTAGCAAAGGTTATATCGATTTTAAGTTGAATTATGTAGTAGTTTTTCAAATATTTCTCCAGCATATTAAAAACTTAAGGAGACATTTATTTTAGTTCAACCCATACCTGAAGCCTAAGAATTGCTCATTCTAAATAATTTTTATTATTCTTTTTATTAATGGAAACTTCTGAAGAGAAATATTAGCGATTCCTCTTAAGATTTTTATAAAGCGGGGCTGGGCGGTGGCGCTGGAGGTAAGGTGCCTGCGCTAACCTAGGACGACCGCGGTTCGAACCCCCGGTTCAACATATGGTCCCCCGTGCCTGCCAGGAGCGACTTCTGAGAGAATAGCCAGGAGTAACCCCTGAGCGTCACCAGGTGTGGCCAAAAAACCAAAAAAAAAAATTTTATAAAGCAATCCATTTCATTTTTAAAACAGTGATTCTATTTCAAAAGAGTCAATATTTTTAATTGCATGTATAGCAGATCACTACATTTTAAATCATATGGTTCTTAAGTAAAAAATGATGTTAATTTATAAAAACATGAAAGGCTCTACTTGAGGAAATAGCATTCTGATAAATATTTGGAGATAAGAAATTGGGAAAAACAGGGGACTGGGGACATCTTAGAGGGAAGTGGACACTGGTGAAGTGCTTTGTATTGGGACTTTGTATATCTGAAACACTATTATAAATAACTTTGTAAATAGTGGTGAGTCAATAAAATTTTTAGATCAATTTTTATAGAATGTAAGCATGTTGAAACAACTTTAGTTAATTTTATCATTTCATATTTAAAATCTTAAGTAGACACATTTAAATATAAAAGCCTTACAAACTAAAAGCTTTCCTGTCAAGTTAGTGGGAAAAAAATCTGTCAATCAGAATGCAGTCACAGTTTTTCTAATATTGAAACAAATCATTAAATCTTCCAATGTGTCCATTGGCAAGTAAATGATCCTGTCGAACATATCTTAGTGATATAACAGTCAATGAAAATCACTAATTGATATGTAAAAGCTAACAAAAGTATACAAAGAGAAATAAAAGTCAGATTTGTGTTTAAGATTTCCTGTTTAGGTGTTTATTAATTCAGTATATTTGTTCTCCATAAATACACTCTTAACTTTCATACAGGCGCTCATGAAAAATTGATCAGAGTCATAAAACTACATCTTTAGGAAAAAGAAAAAGTACGAATTGTGTGATGTTTGGTGGGAATTTGGGGCCTACATATAGCAGTGCTCAGGACTTTTTTTTCTGGCTCTATCTCTGCTCAGGGATTACTATGTACATGGCTCAGTGGATTATGGTATATGTGGTGCCAGTGGATAGAATCTGGGAAGATATCAGGAAGACAAATACCTTCATTCCTCTACTAACTCTCCGGTGTTCTTCTCTTTTGTTTTGTTTCTGGCCCACACCCAGGAGTTCTCAGAGGTTGCTCCTCACTCTGCACTCAGAAATTACCCCTCGCAGGCTCAGGGGACCATTTGGGATACCAGTGATCAAACCTGGGTTAGCTAAGTGCAAGGCAAAGGTCCTATCTGCTATGCTGTTATTCTGGACCCAGTCTACTATTATTTTTTTAGAGATATGTCATTTTTAAATTTATTGTTGTTTGAAAACTTTAAATTGAGTGTCTGTGGTTTACAATGCTATTAATAATGGTTACTCATGCGTATAATTTCAACATCAGGTGCTTCACCTATGTACCCACCTCTCTTTCTCAAATACCTCAATGCCCTTTACTTTCAACATCCCTCCCTCAAAGAAATTGTGTAATCAGTTCTCCTATTATGTCCCCAAGCCTTTGTTGATGCCTTGCAGTGTATCTTTAAGTTCCACGTCTGAGAGAGATAATTCTGCATGTGACAATTTGCTTATTTTTTTTAAAGCTGCCCAGATTATCTCTTCAGCATTTTATTTTGGAATTTGATCACACGAGACCTTCTCCTTCAGTGCTCTACTCCCAATTATTTGGCAGAGTATTGACTGAGAGATAATGTCGTCTTGTACCTGTGATGCTGTTCTCTGAAATGCAAGTGCAGTCACACATGGTTGAATTTTATTTCTTCTCTGGTCAATCCATCCAAATCATGAATCAAATTTATTTTATTCCCCTAAAGTTAGAATTTTTTTTGATTTCACATGGAATTAGAATGGACATTAAGTTGAGAACAATTTTGCCCTTATAATCAAAAGTCTATAATCATCTAATTATGAAATGAATTCATTTTAGGTAATATAAATATAAAGTTGTTCTTAGCAAATAATTTTTATTTAAACTGCTGACAATTTGCACTTCCCAATGACTAAAAAAATGACTAAAAATTAAGTTGTTTCTGCATTAACTTAATCTTGAATATGCACTAAGACATGTGAATAAAGGACAGATTTCTACTTTAATTTCTGCCCTTAAATGTACTTGTCTTAGTCTAACAGCTTTAACTTGTTCAACTTAATACACAATACATCAATTCTGGAATTAACTAAAATATCTATATCCTATTTTGATTTTTAAAAGTTTAAAATTTTGGAGTGATAAAGCTGTGAGTTATAAGTTTATCCTTTCCATATTTGAATTAACATGAAGTGCTGCAGCCAATGCAGCTGTGGGGAATTTAGTGAAAATAAATGTAAATGTTATTCCAAATTACTCAATGAAATTAGAAAAACAAAACCGTATTTATTTTTATGATCTCCTGAAGAATTTTTAGATAGACAGATAGATACATAGATAGAGAGAGATAGAGAGAAAGAAAGATAGATGATAGATAGATAGATAGATAGATAGATAGATAGATAGATAGATAGATAGATAGATAGATAGATAGATATTTTAGCTGGGTAATACTTATCATTTCCCTCTTTACAGAAAATTTCAGTTAAATATCAGGATGCATATCTATTCCTTTGACTTCTATGATAACTTCTCTGTCTTGAATATATATTTTGTCTGTAAGACAGAACTAACATTTGGCTCAAGAGGTCATTTGAGGGGTAATGAATTTACCTTTTAAAAATCCTGTGCAATGATAATAAATTATCATTATCTGTTTGAACTCTAAAGACTCATCCCTGACACATGGCCTCACTGCAACCCTCCTCTTGGCTGCGACTCAACAATTCCTACAGACAGGATCATTGCAGACATCTGATTTCTAGAGTGCTGAACTAAAGCGAGGCATATACTAGGCCCATGTTTCTCTGGACACTTGTTTATCTTGGGTTGGTATATTATAAAATATATTAGACCCAGAATCCCCAGAGGAAACCCAACCTGTGAGAAAGGCAAAATCTGGCTGACCTTCTGCAAAAACAGCCAGCCAAACCTTCTGAGAGGCAGCAGCAGCAAAAACAGAGCTAGGACTATTGACTTTTTTTTTTTGTCCTGGAGGATGATACTTCTTTAAAAAAAAATTTAATGATGGAAGGAATAACTCAGCAACAACATCCTGTTTCATCTGTATTAGGCAGATAAATAGTGATGTGTAATCTATACGGGTAATAGTGTCAATGAAAGACCAAGATTATACATGATACTTGCTAAATTTGTTATGCCTCATTAGTGTTGTGGCTTATTACAGGGAACTGTGAGATTCCCAGACATTCCCTCCTGGGCTGTCCTGATGGATAATGCAAATAAAGAACTGAAAAGCACCACCGATACAGTGCTCACACTGCATTTATCAGGGGCATAGTTAGCAGGATTAGGTATGCTCTACATTTTCTATCACCATCCCATATTGATCTGAATTTACAGTTACACTCACTTAGCACTGCTCTCGTTTTCCACAATGGTGTTCTCTCCGAGTACAAATATCAAATCTGCTTAATTTCCGAAAAGAGTTATCTGGGTTTTCCCATACAATCATGCCATTTAGCTAAAAACAAAGTAGTAGTCTTTCAGAGATGAGAGACATAAAAGTTACATTTTGCAAATTATTTCAAAGCTATTCTTTAAAAACAAAGACACTTTACATGAATGTAAATCATTGACATATATAGGCTGAAGGATTTTTAGCTTGATAACAAAAAAAAAAAAACAGTTCAGC
>PVKC010038136.1:0-12816 GCA_004027635.1 Crocidura indochinensis
GAGGATGACGAATGTCCCTTACAGATCTTTCGGGAGTGGCCCAGTGACAAAGGTAATCGCCAGTCCTGGCTGGGCCAGTGGACTGTTCTGGAAGAGACAACTCTCTCCAGTGGATCCTACTGGCAGATTTTGGGGTGTGAGGTGCCTTCACGGGGGCTACAGGTAACCCCCATGAGCAAAGTGGACATAGATGGGGGAGCTGGTCTCTAGCCTCAATTCTAGCTCCTTGTGGCTGGGCTGGGTTGGGGACAAATGCGCTCAGCAGGGAGCTCTGTTGCCTTTCTCGAAGGAGGCTAGGAGCCCCGTTAGGCTGGTGCCCTCAGCATGACCCAGCAGTCTTGGAGGAAGACAGGGATGTTCACTGCCAGCCACTCTGCCCGCGCTTCAAGGTGGCTGTGCACCCTAGTACTTGACTCTATAGTGTCTTGTTTCTTAGAGACCAATGGCCTCCACTCGGGTCATCAAAACTCAGATCAGCTAAAGAACTAAGTTTGCGTGATTGTACTGGTGTGTGTTGGACGTGAATGTGGGCACTGGTCATCACATTGGGAGATAGTTTGCGTGGACAACAGTGTTTACTTTACTCTTCCACTGGTGTGAGCCTCTGCCATATGGCTTGGGCTTGATCGCTCAGGGCACTGTGTGAGAATGGCTGTGCTGGCAGCTTGCTCATCCTGGCTCACTCACCCACTGTGCTGCTTCTGTTGTAGGGATCCTCGTCTTTCAGCTGAAGAGGCGGCCGCCAGACCACGTGCCTAGGAAGGGCAGGAAGTACAGCGAAGGGAAGTTGGTGAGAGCCCGGGAGCGGGCCGAGGGCGCTGGCTATGGCTCAGCGCTCCCTCCCGAGAAGCTGCCTTACCTGGTGGAGCTGAGCCCAGGTGAGTCCCTGCTACGTGCTGTGCACTTGCTTTCATTGGATCCTCCTTCCACCCTTCTTCCCAGAGCTCTGTCAGCGAGCAGGACCTTAGTATGGGGTGCAGGGGCCCAACTGTTGTGCCTCTCGTGATTGATGGCTAAGGGGGCCCACGCGCCCTCCTAAGGCAACTTGGAGATGCTGTGTGGAGATGCTGCCTTGGAGATGCTGTGTGGCGTTCTCGACAGCTTACTCCCCTCAGCTCCCCTTGTGAAGTGTTTGATGTGCTGGAAATTCAGCTCTCTTCTATGTGAGGGCGACCCAGACCCATGCAGGAACACTAGACCTGAGAACCTGGGCTCCTTTGGTCTGCCCCCATACAGCCCCTTTCACTTTGGGTGTGTTCTTGAAATGCTTGGTTTGTAGAGTTCCTTCTGCTGAACCCCCTGGTGTAAGCCTTCAGTTCGTTGGAAAGAAATGGCCTGTCCCCCAGCTGGCTTGTGCCAGCTCCAGCTGGACTGGGAGGCTCATGATCTAGAGCAGGGGTCCTCAAACTTATTAAACAGGGGCCCAGTTCACTGTCCTTCAGACCATTGGAGGGCCAGACTATAGTAAAAACAAAAATTACGAACAAATTCCTATGCACACTGCATACATCTTATTTTGATGTGAAGAAACAAAACAGGAACAAATACAATATGTGGCCGTAGTTTGAGGACCACTGATCTAGAGGGAGAGACTTTGTTATGTCATGTCATGTCCCTTCCTCTGCCTGCACCTTCTGTCTCACCTCCACTTTTTTCTCCTCTGTGGACGGGCACTGCATGGTCTCTGGGCACCACTCTTTTTCTCCTCTCCTTGGGTTCTTGAGCTGGGTGAGGTTGGCTGCGTCTCCACAGTTGGGCTGAGGTCATCCCAGTGCCCTGAATGGCCGGCCTGCACACCCCGGGAAGGGTGTCTGGTGCAGGTGCGTCAGAGCCCAGAGTGGGGCTTCCAGTGTTACAGCAGAGTGTGTGAGAAGGGAGCACCACCTGCCGGCACCTGCTTTCCTTGTTTGGCTGGCAGTGTACTGCTGTGGAGCGGGGAGCGTGGGCTGTAGGTGGGTGCCCTGGTGCTCTGACCATCTGTTGTCTTCCACATGTGAGCGAAGACTGTGAAAACTTTGGGAATGTCTAGACACTGGGGATAGAGAGCAGCCGCCAGAGTGTTGGGGTGCAGCTGGATAAGGCTGGCCTGGCCTCAGAGGAGCTTTGGGGTCTCTGTTCACCCCACAATCCATGGATTTTCCTCACCCACCCATGTGACTGTGTGCTGATGGACATGCGTGCATCCCCCAACTTACAGGGACTGTCAGGGGTATCTGGGGATGTAACTGGAAAGCTACAGAGGTGGTGCCTCACTTTGGGTCGTCCCCTTTGGGCTGGGGCATTCACTGCTCTCCTTGTCCTGCACCTCACACCACCCTCTCCTCTCTCTCCTGTCTCCTCCGCGACTCGTCTCGCCTCTTCTCTCTTCTCCTGGCTGCTGGCGCCGCTTGTACACACGGGCTGCTCCCCAGGGAGGAGGAACCACTTTGCCTACTACAACTCCCACGTGCACGAAGGTAATGCCGCTGCTCACGCGCACGAACACTCCGGGCACTGGCCACTCAGAACACTGGCTCTCAGACGAGTCTTTCTTAAAGTTTTAAAGTTTGCCTGACTTAACTTTTCCCCATTTTGTTCCTGTGATTAAGGGCTTTTGGGGGGTGGCAGTGGAGGGATTAATACAGGATGTGCCCGGGGTGACTGAGTCTCCCCATGGGAGTGGAGTCATGGGAGAGCAAAGGCATTGCCTGTACTACTAGTTCTGTCTAGAGCCTTAGCCTGCAAACATCTTATCCCCGATTTAGGATGTTCCTAAAGGCGGGACACAGTGAGAGTTGTGTAAATGTGGGGACCATGCCTGAGCCTAGGGTAGGATGGGGACCGCAGGAAGAAATCAGGTTGGGAAGGACCATCACGGGAAGAGGTGGAGAACAGTGGTTTAGACTGTTAAGTAGAAAACTGGTCAGAAAAAGGCTGGAGATCCTAGCCGTTCCCTAAAAGGGTGTGAGAAGGAGGTTGAGAGGTCAGAGGGTGGGAGAGCTCCTCTACTCTCTGAAAGAGTCCCCCGTGGGGGCACGAGTCTGAGAATCCTTGGGAGTTCAAGGAAATGGGGCAGCCACACTTAGCACACTGGAGCTGGATACAAGGGGTCTGATGCAAGGGAGCTGGGCCAGGGGCCTGGGACCCACACTTGGCCTTCTTGTTTTGTGGAAATGTAAGTCGTTTGTGTCTGACATGTGGCTCCTTTCCCTATTGGGTGTTGCCCCCATACAGTTCTGTGCTGTAGAGGGGCTGCTCTGCTTTGAGCAGTTCCTTTGGGCTTGAATTCCTCAAGACAGATGGTACACTTTCTCACGGGTTAAAAAACCACCGAGGATTTTGGTCCTGTTAAGCAAATGACATTTATTAACTTACTTTTATCATTATGGGCTTCTACTTACGGGCTATGATTTGTTTTTGTTATGTAGCTTCGTTGGGGATTTGGGGCAATGCTCAGAGCCTACTCCTGGCTTTGCTCCTGGCCTTGTTTGGTGGTGACCGAGTGACCCTTTGCAGTGCTGGGGATTAGCTGGAGTCTGCCTTATGCAAGGCATTTGTGTTGCACCTGTGCCATTTCTCCAACTGAGTTTTATTCCTGAAAAAAATTTTCTTGAATGTTTATTGGCCTGGCAGTACTCTAGGCTTACTCCTGGCATAGTTTTGGGGGCTATATGTAGTCCCAGGGATCAAACACAGGTTGGCCATGTGTGAGGCAAGCACTTTTTTACCTGCTGTTTTAGTTCTTTGGCCCCCAGAAATTCTTGAATGTTCTCTGTGTCTGCTGATGTCAGGTTTAAACAAGGGGAAAGAACAGTAGGAGAAAAGTCTTGACCTTGCCCACCTGGTGTGCACAAGACTGAGGATGGATGTGATGGGCTTTGTCTTGGTTTTCACGCAGCTGTTTGTTTCCCTGTTGGCCATTGAGGACAGATTTGGGTCAAAGTTGAATGGATTTTGTTTCCCATGTGTCGTCTACTCATGATGTGGCCTTGATGTGGAAGGAATGTGGCTCAAGGGTTACTCATTGCTGGCTCTGGTCAGGATTCATTGGTGAGCTCCTTTGAAGTAGGAGCCCCAGGGGCCCGGGAATAGCATGGAGGTAAGGCGTGTGCCTTTCATGCAAAAGGTCATCGGTTCGAATCCCGGTGCCCCAAATGGTCCCCCGTGCCTGCCAGGAGCAATTTCTGAGCATGGAGCCAGGAGTAACCCCTGAGCACTGCCGGGTGTGACCCAAAAACAAAACAAAACAAACAAACAAAAAAAGAAGTAGGAGCCCCAGAGCAGACTAGTGTTCTCCCTTCAGAGCCACTTCCTGGAGCCTCTGGGAATAGCTGGGTGCTGTGCCCAGAGGGGCAGTTGCTTATAAATCCACCTTCCCAGTGTCTAGCGAGTCCAGTGTACATAGGGGCGCCGCAGGACTTTTTGGACTTGATGTTAATCGCGTCAGGTCATTTGATAACCCCAAATGATTTCCTTAAGTCTGTACCCAGAGGGCAGGGGAGGGGGAGGAGAGAGAGAGAGAGAGAGAGAGAGAATATGAGAGAGAATATGAGAGAGAACATGAGAGAGAATATGAGAGAGAGAGAGAGAGAGAGAGAAAGAGAGAGAGGGGGAGGGAGAGAGAGAGAGAATATGAGAGAATTTATATATGTCCACTTCAGGGAAGATGTGCTATAGAGTGGGAGTTCAGTAGGAGGCAGCCAGAAAGATGAGCCCCTGAGGCCCTTTCTGTGGCAGCTGTGCTTCAGCAGACTGAATGGGCAGAACCTTCTGATGCCATAGACCGGGGCCTTGCCTGAGACTGGGGCGCACAGGAGGCTGTGCATCGTCCCTCTACCTCAGGTCTGGGCTCCCTCCAAAGAATCACAGGTCCTTAGTGCTCTTGATATGCAAATGGTTGTTCTTTACTGTATTCTCTGAGAACGAAGTTTGACTGTTACAAAGGAATGGAATAAATAAAGTGCTACCTTAGTTGCTGGTAAATAGGAACCACTATATTTCTTCCTAGAGAGAATTTCCTGCACTTACGTTCTCTAGACTATGTGATGACCATTTGGAGAGTCTTGAAGCACCTCCTGTGTCTGTTACTGCATGAGTGAATGTGTGTCCCTGTTATTGTGTGTGTGTGTGTGGGGTGTGTGTGTGTGTGTGTGTGTGTGTGTGTGTGTGCGCGCGCACGCACGCGCGCATGGCATATGTGTCCCTCGGGAGACCTGGCAAATGCAGCTCATTCTTTCTCTAGATGGGTCGGACTCCCGAGATAAGCCGAAGCTCTACCGCCTGCAGCTCAGTGTGACCGAGGTTGGGACTGAGAAGCTGGAGGACAGCTCTATCCAGGTGCGCCCTGACACTTCGACTGTGTGCGCGGGAACTACACAGGAGCTTCTGTGGGGAGTGTGGGGACTGGGACACTTCGTGCCAGAAATGTGGCCACTGTAAGAAGCCCATCATTCCTCTCAAAGAGGTTGGCCACTTGCTGCTCTGTGTAGGGATGACAGACATGTCTGTCTCAGCATCTGCCCTGAACTCTGACACTTTTAGGGTGAAAGGTTGGTGCTATGTGGTTTATTCAGCTCCCAGAGTTAAGCCCCTCTTTGAATAAGGGTTCTCTGTGGTCCTCATTGTCCCAGTGGAGCAGGGGCAATGTTTGTTGCCTTGACGCCCTCACATTCCTAGTATTCGGGAGCAGTTGTAAGACCAAGAAGGCATTGAACCATCTGAATGTGTCCTACAGGATGAAGTGAGTGAACATGGTAGAGGCTTTGCCCCAGCTCCACTGGAGGCCCAGTGAAGTTGGAGTCTCAGGAATTAGAGCACCTTTCTGTAGGCGAGGAGCAGTGAAAAATGCACATGGTATAGCAGTTCCTAAATCCGGTCACAAAAATGTTGACTCACTTTGAGTCATCTTTTGGTGTCCAGCTATTTGCGTCCTGCTGGGGAGTCCACTCACACCACACTCCAGGAGATGCCTGTTTTGCTTCTCCCTTCATTAGCTCTTTGGTTCGGGAATTCAGCCCCATCACTGCGACCTCACCAACATGGATGGTGTGGTGACAGTCACACCGCGCAGCATGGAGGCCGAGACGTATGTGGAGGGACAGCGCATCTCTGAAACTACAGTCCTGCAGAGCGGCATGAAGTTGCAGTTTGGGGCGGCGCACGTGTTCAAGTTTGTGGACCCCAGCCAGGACCATGCTCTCACCAAAAGGTCTGTTGGGGGAGCCCTGGGGACTAAGGGTCCCTGGCAGAATCCTGGATAACTGTCCTTGCCAGTGTGTCTCTTCCCTTTTCACTCTGCTTTATTATCTCAGCTTCAAACTGGTGTGTGGAGATTCTAGCTAGTGTTGACTTGGGTGGAACTTGAGTCCTTGTTGCATATTAAGATTGTGAGTCGTGGCCTGTTCGGGAGTTGTTTTGGGATTCAGTGGGTACTTTGGAACTGTCCTCCTGTGAAGGTATGTCGTGTGCCACCAGCAGTGGTCAGGAAGGTCTGAATTCTCCAGAAGGAATCAGAAGTATTCTGGCGCCCCCTGGTGCCTTTATGAAGAATTGTTGTGCTGATCTTTGGTTCGCCCCTGTTGTTGGTTAGAAGTAGAACAGTGTCCGGATTCAGTCTTGGTATTGTAAAACCAAGGAGTCCTTTGGGCAGTAGAATTTTCCAAGAGTGCACTTCTGGCTGCTGCTTCCTCTGTCTCAAGTTGCCCTGTTCATCTTGGAGGAAGCGCTGAGGCTGCTTCCCCTTCCCTCTGCTGACAGCTGGCTGGAATAGTGGTGGCTTCTCGCTACCCTCCCCACGGTTCCACCTGGCCTGAACCGCCCAGGGTTTATTTGGCAGGTGTAACCCCTGGATTTCTCAGACTCTCACCAGGTTGTTGGCAGCGTCGTTTGTTGTGATCTGTCAGGCTCCCACAGGCTCTATTCTGCTTAGTCCCAGGAGGTGGCGCATAGGAACCCTGCTGTGTCTGTGGGCCTGTCCCGCTCTGCTCTAGGTTGGTTCCCTTGGCCTTTGCCAGCCTGATGTGCATTTCATACAGACCTGACACAGAAGTACCTGCTTAGCCAGGCCTGGACACTGGTCCTGTCTGTGACGCCTCTCCCAGCCCTCTCTATACTGCTGGGACTTCCCACTGCTGTTTATCTCATCAGAGCATTGCTGGGGGGCTGTAGCCATCTCATCTCTCTCTCAGATCCAAAGCAGCCACGCATGGTGGCTTCGGCTTCCCAACAGGATTAGCTGGAAGGTTTTGTCTGTCTCACGAGTCTCTGAGAGTGTTAGGTAGAGCTGCCTGGTGCCGCGCCTGCACCTGCAGGACCACCCAAGCCTTAGTGGAGCAGCTTCAGTGTCATTGTTTTGTTATAAAGTTTTGCTTGTTCAGATTTCTTTTTTTTTTTTTGGGCCACACCCAGTGACACTCGGGTTACTCCTGGCTATGCACTCAGAAGTCGCTCCTGGCTTGGGGGACCATATGGGAAACCGGGGGATCGAACCGCGGTCCGTCCTAGGCTAGCGCAGGCAAGGCAGGCACCTTACCTCCAGCGCCACTACCTGGCCCCCGCCTGTTCAGATTTCTAGATAGGAAATATGTGAGCATCTCAGCAGGAGATTGGGGCTTAGTGAAGGTCACGGCGCTGCTAAGGGGGTGGGTCTGGGGGTCACATGCACCATGCACTTACCTTCAAAGGCTTGACCCCACGGTGAGACTGTGTGCTGTGGCATCAAGGGTGCAAGATTTTGGTGTAGGCTAGACAGGGATGTGGCTGCTAGAGAAGTCATGGTGCATTTGGGAAGTCTAGTGCAAAGTGTGTGCGGGAAGAGCTCAGAATGAAAAACTTGAAGAGTTTTTGCTGGCCATTGAGCAAGTAGTGTCTTTGGGTGTCGATTGCAGATGGGTCCAGGATTTAACTTTTTGTTTTGTTTTGTTTTGTTTTTGGACCACACCCGGCGGTGCTCAGGGGATACTCCTGGCTGTCTGCTCAAAAATAGCTCCTGGCAGGCACGGGGGACCATATGGGACACCGGAATTCGAACCAACCGCCTCTGGTCCTGGATCGGCTGCTTGCAAGGCAAACGCTGCTGTGCTATGTCTCTGGGCCCAAGGATTTAACTTTTGTGAGAGGGAATGAGGGCAGTGAGGATGCTGTGGCCACGGGGGTCAGAGAAAGGCTCTACCATGTTCCCTGTAGCCCAGTGCCTGGTGTGGCCAGATGGAGCTCTGTCCCCCAATAGACCAGAAGAACCAGAGACATTGCTCATTGCATACTGCTCCCACCTCCTGCCAGAGCTTTTTCTTTTCACGTTCTGGGCTGCTGCAGACATCTTGGCTGTCAGCCTTCCATTTTCCTCTTTCAGCATCTTGTTTCAGGGCAGTGCTTTAAATTCCATCCTGAGCCTGTTGGGTCTGCGGCAGTATGTTCATCCTGTCTCAGTCTTTACCTTCATAAGTCTCTAGGCTGGGGAGAATGTGTTTTCTTACAGCTCTTTGAACACTGGCATCACCAAGAAAAGAAGGCTTGCCTTACTGGAGAGTGACTGACTGTTGCCTCTGCCCCAACAGGACTGTACAGGAGACGACGTTTGATCTAGGAGGGGATGTGCATGGTGGCGCAGGATTGCCCATGAGCAAGGTGGGGACCACACAGGCTCTCCCTGAGTATTGGGGCCTCCCTGTCTGCCAGTGCCCACTGCCCAGTAACATGTACTCAGCCACTTGGCAGCTTTCTCCTTTCCAACAAGACCTCCCTTCCTCTCCTGTGGCCTGTCAGGGACATCTGTCCTGAGCCCTTTTGGCCAGGTTCCCAGCCACAGCCCCTACCCCTCCTGTCCTGGCACGTGTTCTTTCCAGTTCTCATGCTGGTTATCTATTGTGGGGAACAAACTTCAGACATGGCAGCTCCATGTAGCACCCTGGATCACTTGAGTCAAGTGGTTGCTAGGTGTTCCAAGCTAGCGACTGCTACCTGCCGTTGTTCCTTGTGTGGCTATGTTCAGTGAGGGGACAATGTTACTCTGAGCTGCTAGCAGAGTACCCTTCTGGCTCCCTCTCTTTACCGCAGGGAACTTGGGAGCACCATTCCCGTGGGCTTTGTGAGAAGTGCCGTATGCTTGCTTATAAGCATGGTACCAGGTGTGTCTCTGGTCCAGTCCCTTGGTAGGACAACAACATCCACAGATTGCCACTCCAGGCTCCTGCTAGCATCACATTCTGCTCCCCATCTTTAACAGCACGCTTGCTGGTTGTCGGTGCACTTAGCGTGTTCTCCCTCTTCTAGAGCACCACCAGGCTGGACAGCGAGCGTGGCACATCAGCCTGCAGCACTGCCGAGCGTGGCCTGGTGAAGCCCATGATCCGGTTGGAGCAGCAGCAGGAGCTACACCGTCAGGAGAGCAGGTAGGTGGAGGAGGTATCTTGATGGGCAGGCTAGGGAGATGGAGGCCGCCCCTAGGAGGCTTTGCTTACGACGGACCCATGGGGGCTGCTGGGACGTCACTGTCCACGTTTTGAGCTCAGCAGCTGTTCCACGTGAAGTTGGGGAAGGGGTCTTCTAAAAGTTTTGGTGCTGGCGTTCCTCAGTTTCTGTGGGAAAGCCTCCCTTTTGAGTATAGTACCGCTGTGTAGCTGTCCCTGGATTTGCTGGGACAGCAACGAACCCGTGGCTTTTCATTGGTGGTATTGCTGCTGGTGTTGTTGAGCAGAGAACTTCTACTCTTTGTTGTCATCTTTTGGATCCCCTTGGTGATCTCAGCTTGTCCCTCCCTTTCTCCTATTTTGCAGCTCTGTCAGGTAGGTCCCAGACCATGGGATGCTGCAGCAATCAGGCTACTCTTCCCTGGCCATCGGCTTATAGGGGGCTGATTACCAGTCAGTTTGGGTCTACATCTGACAGTTCTTCAGGAATGTTCTATGGAGCTGAGCCTGCCCTGTGCTCTCTCTCGATCCTGACTTCCAACATTACAGTGTTCCACCACAAGGCCGTGCAGTGCATTCCTCACATCTCAGTAGTTTCTGTCAAGGCACAACATGGCTGATCTATATGAGAATACTGTGTTTTCAACTTGGTCTTATTTTGGACTTTTGCTATTTTTCAGCAATTTTGTTTGCTAGGTGAATCATTTCAAGTATCATAGGAAACCGTGCTTTGTGTTTCTGGCTCAGAGGTTTCCAGCTTCTTTATACCCACAGACCGACTCTAGTCTGGGCCAGCAGTCGAAAAGCACTAGTGCTAGAGGCAGTGCCCCACTCTGATCAGTGGTGTGGCCAGAGGTCCTTTCTTACTTTACCGCAGGGAACTTGGGGGCACCATTCCTGTGGGCTTTGTGAGACGTCCAGTCCTAGCCTTGAATACTGGAAGAGTTGCGGCCAACCCAGAGATAGGAGAGGAGAAAGGGCAAGGAGAACTATGCCTTTGGGATATGCAAAATTAACACATGCGTATTGTGAATAAGCAAACATGACATCTTAACCACAATCCATAAGGTGATTTTGCCTGTTTTCCACAAACACATATTTTAATGAACTATTAACTCTTGTTTTTTTTTTTCCGGGGAGGAGGGGAGGGAGTTGGGTCACAGCCAGCAGCGCTTAGGTTTACTCCTGGCTCTATGCTCAGAAATCGCTCCTGGCAGGCTCGGGGGACCGTATGGGATGCTGAATTCAAACCATTATCCTTCTGCAAGCAAGGCAAATGCCTTACCTCCACGCTATCTCTCCGGCTCCTGAACTGTAACTCTTAATTTGTTGATACTAAGTTCATGGTACAAACACGAGTCTTCACATTTTCCGTCTTTGTTTTTACATATATTGCTGACTTCATTAGTAATGTGATATATTTGAGAATATGGGGTGAATATGGGGTAAGAGAACTTTTTTTGTAGGAATTCTTTGAATCAGTCTTATAGTTCTATGTATCTATAGAGTGGGTGTTTCTTGTTTGTATTGGGGTCATACCCGGTGGTGGTGTTCAGGCCTTACTCCTGACTCTTTTTTGAGATCACTCCTGGTGGGCTTGGGAAACTAGATGGGGTGCTGGGGATTGGACCCAAGTTGACTCTACGCAGGGTAAGTGCTCTCCCTGCTGGTTTCAGCTCCTAGAGTAGAGTGTGAATTAGCATATTTAATGTTTGTTTATATCTGTGATTCCAAAGACAAAATTCTGGCACTTCCGTTACCATTTGCCTGGAATTAGTAGGTTCAAATGATGCACCTAAGAATGACAGTTCCTTTTTATGAGGACTAATAAAAGAAAGTCTGCTGACAGCTGTGAATTTTTCCAGTCTACTCTGATTTGCTTTGAGTAGGTAGTGTCGGGACTTACTGTCAGATTACTTTCCTGGCTATAGCAGCTACTGCTTCACCCGCTGTGCTGTTTCTCCTGGTTTAATCTGCTGGTCTTTGCAAGGACAGGTGCCTGGAGCATTTTTCTGTTTCTGTTAAAGTTGAACTAACTTGTGAAAGCTAATCACAGATTAGTGTATTGGGCATGTAAGTGTGAAATAGATATGTTTAGATAGATATGCTTAAATGGATATGTTACAGATATGTTTAGGCACATGCAGAGCAGCAGGTGGGTTGTGTGAAGTTGTGGGCTCTCTCTGGAACGTGTGAATGAGCTGAGGAGGAGAGACCAGGGCAGCTCACGTGCTGTTTTCAGCCTGTGCTTGGACATGGTGCCTAAAGTCCTAGTGGGCATGTACCCCTGTGCATGTGATTCTGTCCTCACATGCACTCTGCCTCCCTGGGCAGGGTATAGGGTGGCCAGCCATGCCAGGTCATGAACAGAGACACTGGCATCAACAGAGCCTGTTATCAGAAATGCCTTGATTTCTTGGTACATGTAGAACCTATTCCAGGGATGCGCAGTGTGTGTCTGAGAAGTGGGGAGCAGCATTCCCTGTCTCTTGCATCTGCACAGGACAGCAGATCACACAGCAAATCAGCCTGGCTGGCTCAGTCTGGATGCACCTTCATTTAGGCTCTACCTGTGTCTTCCCATCGACATGACATCTGAGCCTCTGGGAGCAGGTGCCTGGCAGCCTGATTCCGCTCTGTTTACACCAGAGTCAGGTGTCTTCTGCTCTCAGCTAGAAGCAGAAATGGAGGAGGGTCACCCCAGCCATGTCCCTTCCAGCACTGAAGTCTGAGGTGCAGACAGAGGGCTGAGAACATAGGGTGCCTGGAGACCTGTTACCTAGCACAGGTTGTTGGGCACTCAGCTCAGAAGGATTTCTCCGGGATGAAGAAAGCTTTTGATGGCTTCTGGAAGATATGCGCCCACAGTCAGGCCTGGGATTGGGTGAGGGTGGGAGTACCTCTGGAGCTTGGGCCTTTGCTTGAATCTCTGGGCTTGTGTGGGGCAGGAAGCATGGGGATCTGGTCTGACTTGCCTTTTTTCCTGCAGACCCCAGGACGCTGCTGGGCTGGAGCTGACTCTACCTGCGAGTATTGAGTTCCGGGAAAATGGTGAGTGACAGCCTTCTCGGGCCCCTTTGATTGCCCAACCCCTATTCCTGCCACTGAGTTTTATTCCTATTTTTCTTTTGAAACTTACTTTATAGCTGAAGACTCGTTTCTCGCTGCCATTATCAACTATACCAATAGCTCAACTGTGCACTTTAAGTTGTCGCCGACATATGTGCTTTATATGGCATGTCGGTATGTTCTCTCAAGCCAGTATAGACCTGATGTCAGTGCCTCCGAGCGTCCTCACAGAGTGATTGCTATTGTCAGCAAGATGGTGAGCATGATGGAAAGCGTGATCCAGGTGAGTGTGCCTGGACCCCCCTGGCCTGGCATGGGACACATTCTTAGGGTAACCTCACTGGAAGTTGCATTGCTTCTG
>PVKC010038137.1:0-12810 GCA_004027635.1 Crocidura indochinensis
CTCCCTCTGGGAAGGGGAAGCAGACATTCCTCCTCCTCTGGGGTCTGGCTTCTTTCCCTTGGCATCATGTCTCATCCTGCCCTCTGTGTAAAGCCCTGATTTTTTTTTATAATAAATTCTTTAATTGAATCACTGTGAGAAACAGTTACAAAGTTAGTCATGATTGAGTCCAGTCATACAATGTTCCAACTTCCTTCACCAGTGCACATTTCTCATCACTAATGTGCCCAATTTCCCACTTGACCTCCTCCATATCCCCCACTCCTTCTCCTCCTCTTCTTCCTCCCTCCTCTTTTCCTTCTCCTCCTTTTCTCCTTCTTATTCTTCTCCTTCTACTTCTCCTCCCCCTCTTCTTCTGCTTCTTCTCTCTCTCATTCTCTTTCTCTCTTTCTCTCCCTCCTTTCTCTCTCCCTCTCTCTCCCTTCCTTTTTCCCTATTAGATACTGGTTTGCAATATGATCTCCTTTCAGTACCCAGTTCTTGTCTGGAGTGATCACTTCAAACTATCTTTAGTCCTTTCTCTACCCTAACTGCACTACTCTGCTCTTTGTGGCAAGCTTTCTACCATGTACTGGTCTTCCTGTGATCCCTGTTTTTAAGGCTGAAGAATATTCCATTAGCTCAGGGGAACCCATGCTTATGTGTGAAGATGCTTGCATTACCTACCTTTTAGTGCTTTGGTGTGAATGGGGGTGGTCTGGGCATTCCTGCTCTAGACTCACACACTTTCCATGACAGGAACCCCATTTTTATTCATCTCCTTGTTATCCCATACTCAGCCATACCTGACACACTATAAATATCCCCAAACTAGCAGATGAAAGGACTGACAATAGATTTATTTTATTTTAACACATACTTCTAAAATATGCTGTAGGTGTTTAACATTTTTGAAAAAAAATATTTTTGTGTGTTTTGGGCCATATCTAGTGGTACTCAGGGCTTACACTTAAGATGTGTTCTCATGGATCATTCTTGGCAGCTTGAGCGATCATCTGTGGTACCAGTGATAGAACCAGAGTTGGTATATACAGTGTAAATGCCTATCCTCTCTAATTATGGTTCCAGCCCAGCATATTGGATTTTCCCAAAACCCTGGTGTGGGACATGATTGATCTGCTTCTCAGAAGAGGGATGACGTAGAGCTCATTGAGCGGCTCAGCCTCAACTCAATCCACTCAGGATGAGATTGCTCTTAGTCCCCAGGCAATGGAGCCCCACCACAATTCAGGAGAGGGGAAGTCAGAAGAACCCCTAGAAGAATCTAGAAGATAGGCCTGCTTATCATAAAAGCAATTTATATCCTAAGTGAGTCAACTAACACTTAGAGCAAAGTTGCTGGGGTAGAAGATCTGGAAATCTAGCAACAAACAAAAACCAGGGGTCAGAGTGATAGGACAATGGGTAGATCACCTGCCTTGCATGTGCCAACTGGGGTTTTGATCCTTAACATCTCATATGGTCCCCTGAGCACTAGCAGGAGTGATTCCTGTGTGCAAAGGGGGAGTCACCCCTGGGCACAGTCAAGTGTGGTGCCACAAAAAACTAAAGCAAAGAAAAAAATCTCAGGAATAGGGCTAGAAAGAAAATAGAGGCATTCAGTAAGGTATGACCTTGTATGTAGCCAGCCCCAGTGCAATCCCCAATACCATATGTGCATCCTCTGTGCATGCCAGGTACAGCTCAGGAGGTCTCTTTCAATCACTGTGTGGTGTGACCTTCAGTCTCCAAACACCACCACTGTGACCCTGTAATGTCTGGCATCAGTGAGGTCCTTGCATGAATCTGTCAGTTCTAGGAGAGTTTCTGGGGCCTCCTGAGCCCCACTTGCAAAACTCCTCCCCCCACCCCCGAAAAAATCCCAGAGATGAAAGGTCAGTGTGACATTCCCCACACACTCTGGTGAAGTGCCCAGAATTGCAAGTGATGGTGCTACTAGCCTGACCCTCAGCCAGGGCCTGGACTCCTTTAGGCACTTTGTCTACCTCTGTGTGGACCGAGGCAAGACCAAAGAAGCTGGGGAGCCCCTTTGTGAGCTGAGCAGGGACTGAGGAGGGGAAAGGAGGCCCAGGCTCCCCCACTGATGCTCCTGGGCTCCATGGAGCCCATTCCCTATTAGCTCCCAGGATAGCACCTGTACCTTTTCTATCACCTGTTTCCTGTCTGTGTCTCCACTCCTGGGCATCCCTTTTCTTTCATCCACTCCTTGTATTACTCAGGCCCAGAACAATTCTTGTGCAATGTCCCCTGCTTGCCTGCCACTCCATGTCTGGGCCACTGTTGCTTCCGCCCCAGTCATTTCCTGGTTCCAGCTGCCTCTCTCAGATCCACTGTAGTTTCTTTCAGTTTATGTTTGGGGGCCACTCCTAGTGGTTCTCAGGGTTTCCTTCTGATTCTGTGTTTGGGAGCTGAACCCTGGCAGTGGGTCCGGCTATGTGCAAGGCATGCTCTTTAACCCTTGTATTGTTTCTCGGACCCTCACTCCTCATGGCCTGGTGGCAGTAGCCCCTGTAATTCTGACTGATGTTTGGTAATATTTCAGGTTCCACGAGACAAAAGGCTGCTACCGGTGAACAAAGCAAGTGACAGCCAGGAAGACCCAGATAAAAGGTATGACATCATATCCAGAGGTATGCTGGCCCCCTCAAAGTGCTCTTTCTCTATGCTTATGAAAAAATCACTACTAAACTGTCACGTTGGGCCTTGAGAGGCCATGGGCATGAAGCTTAGCCTCTATCTTAGCCTTTTGGAGTCTAGGTCCATGTGCAATTTCTTAGTGGGGAGCAGAACCACAAATTTGAGGTGTGTATACATAGCCATACATAGATGCCTTAGCATAGAAATACCCCTTTCCTACAACCCTGAATTAAGACCCACTTGAAAAATAAGATAGCAGGCAGATTGAGATGAAACAGGAAAAAAGTTCATGTTCTTTCTATAGCAATTGAGTATGTTTTGATTCAGGATCTAGCTTCTGTTCTGACTTAAAATATGTCTAGGCTGCCTATTCCAGCTTTCTTCTTTCACAAGGAGCCAGCCAATTGTGATCTGGTGGGAATGAATAAGGTGTCCCTTGTCTTTGGCAAGGATAATCCAGACAGAGTCCCCAGAAGGGTCTGACCCCCTCTAACTCAGCCATGTCTTCACACTTAAACAAAGCAAAGCCGTCTCCTGCCTGATTGAGCAATGGAGATGTATGCAGGGTTTCTATAGAATCTTCATATGGAACTATAAAAGCAGGAGGGAATGAATTTTTTCCTGTGAGCTGCTAGCACACATACTCTTATAGTTTGACCTGTGGCATTTTACTCTTCCTAGACGATTAGTAATGGGATCACATCACTAACCAGGTGGCATAGTCTGAGCATCCTAAGAACATTCCAGCAAAGGACCTGGCTTCTGCTTTTGACTTGCAGTTTAGCAGGGACTGTTTGCTTCACTAGGTGTTGCTGTGGGTCTGGGTCCTCACTAACTGCTGGGGTCACAGGGAGAAAGAGGCTAATATTCTTCCTGCAACTTCTCCCCTGTCCAGTCCATATTAAGTTAAACAGAGAGGCACAGAGAATCAGAGAAAGCAAAAATAGATGGGTACTAGGTGCATTAGACATCCTAGGTTTTATAAAAAGGAAGCCTCCTATATCTTTTTTTTTTAATTTTACTAGCTGTTCATTGTATTTTTCTCTGGGATTTCATGGAGTTATTAAAAAGGAGTGTAGTGTAGCCTAGACAAACCTCCCTGTTCATACTGATGATGTAGGACTTAGTCAACTTGTGGCTAAGTGTAAATGGAACTACTAGTCCAGTAGTTAATGAGCTAATGCGATGCCATGACAATTGTTGGTGTCCGGAAGTTGACACTTGGAAAATAAACTCTCTGTGATCTTACTGAACTTTTTAAAAACTATATTTGATGCACCAATCTTCACAGTAGCAATTTTTTGACCTACTAGAATGTCTGGTTCCATTTGGAATTTTATAGCAGGTGAGGAATAGTGCACAATTATTCTGGACTTGCTCTGACCACCAGATTGAAAGAGGGTTATCTTTCCAAAGTTCTCTATCTTCAGGTTCTAATGTCAATGTGCTTTATTTGGATTGGAGATAGTCACATATCTGACCATGCTCAGAGCTTTCTCCTAGCTCTGGCTTCAGGGCTAGGAGAAGCTCATGGTTCTCAGGGATCATAGGTGGTGCCAGGGATAGAATCCTGGTTGATTGCCTGCAAGGCAAGCATCCTCCCCACTGTTTTATCTCTCTAACTCTGCCAATGCTGTTCTAGTGAGGTAGTGATTACACAAGTTATTGTTCACAATTATTTAAACTCAAATAACAGAAGATAACATCCATTTATCTCCTCTCATATATTTCACTCCATTTGTACAACTCTATCGTTTGCTTAGTGTTTTGTTAATAAGAATACTTAAAACATTTTATCCTATGTCTCATTCTTAGAACAGATGAACTTGCTTTCCTATCAGTGCATAGAATTTGTGCATTTGGTTCAAATTACACAACTAGTGAATTTGATTTAGAAAGGATGCCAAGTTTAGAGGGTCTGGTTAACTTTGAATATTTTGAAAGTCAGTGAGATTTTCCTTGTGCAAAGATTGAGATTTGGATCATTACTTTGGTAGCAGATCAGTAGGCAGCCAGGCATTTAACTCACAGAAAGTCGTCTAGAATCCCAAAGGGTCTGGGGTAAAATGAGCTTGGGAAACTCAAAGTTGATAATTAAATAGGTGAAAGAACTTGTGTGTGTGTGTGGGGGGGGGTGTCTTAACTGTCTTCATAAAGTGTCTGACCCACCCAGGGTGGTCTTGTTATGAAAATGTATATGTGTCTGTGTGTCTTAAATACTGATTTTATCATGGCCTTCTTTCTTTGAGGCTCATCTATTAACATTCCACAGCAAAATTCTAAACAATGGAATTGACGATACACTGAGAGAAATGGGTGGCCTGCATTTTGGCACTTCTCTGTTAATGCTGGATTCAGATTAAACATAATTTTGAAATTTTTACTTCTATTTAGTCTTCAGTAAAGATTCACAATATTGATTTGGCCATAAATACAGGTTACTACTTAAAAGTCAGACTGTTTTGAGAAGTCTTGCAATTTTAGTCCTTAAAAAATTACTTTCTTAGAATGATCACTATAGATCTGTGATATGCAGAGGAGATTTTTCTCCTGGCTTTGCTTAGGTGGAGCCATTTTCTTCCCCCAAGCCTTACTTTGAAGTTTTATCTGAAAAATCAAAGCCAGAAATACCAAGTTGCTTGAGAGTCAGGCATGCCTAGAGACTAATGGACTTCCTTTCCTGAGTGTAGCAGGAAAGCTCAATTCTTGGAAGAACCAAGTTTATTACAATATTTCTCTCCATGAGATTTGCCAGTAAGTCCCAGAAAGCATTTGTTGGTTTTAAGAAAAGCAGACAGTGGAGACAGACCTCTTGTCAGAACAACATAATGCCTCTCCATTGCCTTTTGAAATCCTAGAAATAAAAAAGAGGCAGCCCCAATATCTTCTGTCCTACAGGATCTTTGATGAAAAATCATTTGCTTACCAATAATCAACAATCACCTTCATGAACCAGTTTTTTTCTACATCTACCCTCTCACAGAATTCTTTAATAGATATTAAAGTATTTCATCCTGGCCAGGCAAGAATTAATTTTTAAATCCTTTCCTTCTTTTTGTACCAGCCAGGAGGTCTGAGCTTAGAGAGATCTTGTTTTACATAAACCTCGTTATACCACTTTTTAAAGCTCTGAAAGTAATTCAATGCCGAGGCTATCAATGAGCTCACGCTATTCCTCAATTTAGTGAAAACTATCTTCATGATAAACTCAGTCTTATTTTCCTATAAAGAGTTTAGACCATAGGATGAGCGGCAATCTCTCACCTTCCTCTCTTACCCCTTGTTGCTGATCCCCCTAACTCCCTCAAATATCATTTTTCTCTTCCTTAAAAAACAGCAGTTTACAACCTTTCTTTTTCAAATGTATTAAAGTGTTAAATGGATAGTCTGATTAACCTGCTAATGTCTATTCAAACCTCTAGCTTCAGCAATGCTAACTTTTTTTTTTAGTTTTATGGTGACACCTGACATGTAAAGGGATTTTTCCTGGCACTGTGCTCCTGGGTCATTGGCAAGACTTGGGGGACCATAGGTAGTGCTAGGAGTCAGTTGTGTGCAAGACAAATGCCTTGTTCCCTGTACTATCAATTAAGTTTAGTAAATACACTTTACACTTCTTTTCTTCCCTTTTCCTTTTGTTTTAAATTGCCATAGTATTTAATATCAGTCCTTGACACTATACCATTCACTTATAATTAACTTTCGATTGTATTTGGAGGAAATGAGGACATTTTCTTATACCATCTCAAAATTGTGATCCCATGTAACTAACTTAATCAAAGCATAACTATATAATAATATTGTGGGTAACCATAATATCTCTCAATCCTTCCATTTGTGTTCTCTTGTACCCTTCTAGATCCCCCAATATCTCAGTGTCTCACAAAGTCCATTAAGTTTGCTCAGGTCAGGACCCAAACAGGATTTAATATCCTAGGCATCTTTTCCATCTCCTTTCATCTGGAACTATCGCCCTATTCTCCTTCCTCTTTGTATACATCTGACTACAGAAACCAGGTCAAGAAGAACATGTCTCCTCTGGAATCTTAGATGGCTTCTCCTGGGTAGCATGTCAGTCCTGTTCCAGCAAATATCATTCCTAAAAGCAGGAAGTTATAAGTGAATACTTTCTTACCTTTAGGGATGACTTTCACTTATTTATTTAATGGTGACAGGTAGAGGCGGGCCTGATTGCATATGCCCAGGAAATTGACCTAGTCCTTCCAGACCCGTGGCTTTCCCTCCACCTGGGCCATGGCTTGGCACCTCCTGATGATCTTCCAGCCTTCTGGTTATTGCAGGAGGGGATGCCAAGAAATGGCCATATTTTTTCTCATTCTCTCCGGTTGGGGTGTGGGTCTAACCACGCAGGAACTGTCTTGGTCCCGGGGAAGCCCAGAGCAACCTGAGCAGCGGAGAAAACCGAGTGCAGGTCCTCAAGACAGTGCCCGTCAACCTGTCCCTCAACCAAGACCACCTAGAAAATTCCAAACGGGAGCAGTACAGCAGTGCCAGCGTCCCCGAGAGCCCAGCAGGCGTGGCTGTGTCGGGCATCACGGTGGTGAAAGCTGAGGAGTTCACCCCGGTTTTCATGGCACCGCCGGTGCACTACCCCCGGGGTGATGGCGAGGAGCAGCGTGTGGTTATCTTCGAGCAGACACAATATGGGGTGCCCGCCTTGGCAGGCCACAGCACCTACCTCAAGGACGACCAGCGCAGCACCCCGGACAGCACCTACAGCGAGAGCTTCAAGGATGGCGCCTCGGAGGTATGTTCTGGGGGGCTCATCCCCATGCTTCTGTCCTTCTCTTCTGCTACCCAGAACCCCTATTCCCCCCCATGACTTGCAATTGGAATTGCAAGTCATGAATTTATTTATTTGTGTTCTTTTACAGCACAGGATCAGGCAGGGTGTGTACTTGAGAATAGGTATCATGAAAGTGTCCAGGCCCGATGTGTGTTCTGTGCCCCTGAAGAGGTCCTGAGGATTGGTTGTTGCTGCCATTTTTTGCTCTCTGGTTGGTGGGTTGAAGTCTTCAGTGAAAAGGCTGCCAGAGTGGCTCTCAATAGCTCATTTCTTCTCCTTATTCCTCCTCTTAAGGTTTCCAGTATGGATCTGTCAGGCTATTTCTGACCTCATTGAGACGGGGTGAGCTGAGGGTTTGTGGAAAAGAAGGTCTGTCTTGCCTTATCAACAGGTTTTAATAAACACCTGGTTTGTGAGTTGTGAAGGAATAGTTCTAGTTCTTGTTTGTTTTATTTTATTTTTTTTTTAAATTTTTCCACATGAGATATCTCTTTGTGTTCGTTTTAAGTCTTGACATTGATTACACAGGAGAAATGAAGAAATTTGGGGGGAGTGTATGTGCAGGAACTTCCTCTTTTCACCTTGAGCTCTTAGCTTATGACCTTCCAAATGGTAGTTAAAGGTGCTGCCAGCCCATTCTTTTTCATAAAACAAAACAATGCACCTGTTAAGACCTTGTTTGACTGCATGCTCAGGAAGGAATTAGTAACCAATGACAAGAGTGTCTATGTGCTTTGTATCTTGAAAACAGAGACTGCTTGTCTTTCTCATTGCCCATTGGACCCAGAGAATATATGATCTTTGCTTGCTTCTTTGTTTCAAGTGCTTTATTAGAAAATTGTGTACAACTGGGGCCAGAGAGATAGCACAGCACTAGTGCATTAACCTAGCATACAGCTGATCCAGGACAGACAGTGGTTCAAAACCCAGCATCCCATATGGTCCCCTGAGCCAGCCAGGAGAAATTTTTGAATGCAGAGCTAGGAGTACCCTCTAGGTGCTACCAGGTGCGACCCAAAACCCAAAATAAAAAAAAAAGGAAAATTATGTACAATTATATAAGCCCAATCAGGATCAATAAAACCTCCTCACTCCTAAGCACTTCCTTAAGTGCCCCCATCTTTGAGTCCATCTCCTCTCCCCTGCTCTTGGCAAGCCTTATCTGTCTCCTGTTGTCCTAATTTTGCTGTTATCTAAGATTTTATATAATCAGAACAAAGGGAAATCTAGTCTTGTATGTTGTCTTCTTTTACTCAATGTAATATCTCTGAGATTCACCTATGTTCTTCGTATAGGAGTTTGTTTTCCAGGGTAAGGATTGATTACATTTCATCTGTCTTCACTGATAGACATTGGCTGCACCTGATTGGATTATAAATGATGGCGTTGTGAATTTTCCTGTCTTTATTTTAATACGGACATATGCTTTTTCCTTGGGTAAATGCCTGGCACTGGAGTTTCTGGGGCCCAGGATAAATTTACCTTTAATTGTAAGATACCATAACCCAGTGTTTCAATGTGTATGCACCATTATCATCTTTTTCAGTCACATATCTTGCTTTCAACATCCTTAAAAGAACCTGGTGCTCTTTTTTTTTTTTTTTTAAATATGAACCTTTTTTTGGTTTTTGCTTTTTGGGCCATACTGGTGACACTCGGGGGTTACTCCTGGCTATGCACTCAGAGATCGTTCCTGGCTTGGGAGACCATATGGGACACCGGGGATCAAACCCTGGGTCAGGTGTGTGCAAGTCACACACCCTATTGCTGCCTGGCTTTCTACATCCCTCACTCACTGACATTGTTATGATAGTTCTCGGAATAGTTATTTCTCTAACTGCACTTACCACTCTTTGCGGTGAGCTTCATATCTTGAGTCGGTCCTCTGGCCCTCATCTCTGGGAATTATTTCAATGTTTTTTTTTTTTCCTTCTGGTTTTGGATTTTGGGTCACACCCGGCAGTGCTCAGGGTTACTTCCTGGCTCTATGCTCAGAAATTGCTCCTGCCATGCTCGGGGGACTATATGGGATGCCAGGATTTGAACCACCATCCTCTGCATACAAGGCAAACACCTTACCTCCATGCTATCTCTCCAGCTCTCATTTCAATGTCTTTTATTTTCCTTAAAATCCATAGATGAGTTGAGACTATTCTGTATGTGTCTCTCTCCGACTTATTTCACTTAGCATAGTAGATTCCACGTACATTCATGTATAGGAAAATTTCATAACTTCATCTTTCCTGACAGCTGCATAGTATTTTATTTTGTATATGTACCATAGTTTCTTTAGTCATACATCTATTAATGGGTATCTTGGTTGTTTTCAGAGTCTGGCTATTGTAAATAGTGCTGCAATGAATATAGGTGTGAGGAAGGGATTTTTGTATTGTGTTTTTGAGTTCCTAGGTTATATTCCTAGGAGTGGTATAGCTGGGTCAAATGGGAGCTCAAGTTTTCCAGTTTTTTTGCAGAATATCTATATTGTTTTCCGAAAGGGTGGGACTAGACGGCATTCTCAGCAGAAGTGAATTAGAGTTCCTTTCTCCCCACATCCTTTGTGGGGTTACTTTAAAATTGTCATATTTTTTTTATTAAATTGTTAGTGTTATTTAAACAGTGGGTATTTAAGCCCTTTGCAGTTACATGCTATCCTACTGGTATCTTTTTTTTGTAACTATCCCTTCAGAGAGTAATAATATTTCATTTTCATAATGTCTACATTATTTTTAGTTTATAGTCTAAGCATTTGAGGTACTTTATAAGTAGACTTGGCTAAATATCAGAAGGATTTTCTCTTTTTTTTGGGGGGGGTGAGGGATTGGGCTTCACTCTGAACCCTGAGGGGCTGTTTCTGACTTTGTGCTTAGGAGTGACCCTTGTAGACATTGAGGGACCATAAGCGGTGTCAGGGATTGAATTTGGGTCAATAGGATGCAAGACAAGTTCCTTAATAACTTCTGTACTATTTCTGCAGCTCCCATTCATCCTTCCCTACCTAGTCCTCCAAGAAATTTAACAATTTTACCTGTTTCTTGTTGGGTTAGGGTTCACTTGGAGTAATTTTGTATAAGCATAAGTAGTGAGTTGAGGTACATTTTCCCCTTAATGAGTGATAGACATTTGTCTCTATCCATCAATTTGTTGATAAGACAGTCAATTTGTTGATAAGACAATTACATCTCCGTTAAACTATCTTGACATTTTTGTTGATGATGCAATTATGGAGCCATCATTTTTTTAAATTACTTTAGATTTTATTTTGATGCCACACTTGACCATGCTCAAGGTTTAGTCCTGTTTCTGTTCTTAAAGACAACTCCTCATGATCTTGGTACCATATGGGCTAATGGGGATCAAACTCACGTGCAAGATACTCTGCAGTATCTCTCTGGCCAAAGAACCACCACTGTAACCCAGAATATATATAATGCAATTCTAGAAAAGTTAGTTGAGACTTGCTTCTTTATGATTTAGATGTTATGCCTCTATATTTGAGGTAATGATCTTTGGCTTCTACTTTCAGTATACTGGACCAATATAAGACAAAAAATAAACCTTTTGATTCTCATTTCATGCATGTGGTATATCCCAGTTGCTGCACAGTGAGTAATCCCTTGAATAAATAGTAATTATGCAAACTTGAATAAGAATAAAGATGAGGTGGGCTTTTACCCTGTGCCAGGCATCACTCTATGGGCTTTTACCCTGTGCCAGGCATCACTATGTGACATACATTGGTGTCAGTCTTTTAAAAGTTGTAATAAAACAGGACTATTATTGTCACCCCTGTTTTCCAAATGAGGAAACAAGTATACCATAGGTGCTCAGGATTAAATTACAAGGCTGAATGAGATGGTGCTTGTCACTAGCTGTCTGGATCGGAACCAGTTTTTCCTATTCCTCTTCCCTTTCCTCCTCCTCCTCCTCCATTTCCTTTTCTTCCTCTTTCTCCTCCATTTCCTTTTCTTTCTCCTCATTTTCTTCTTCTCTTTTTCCTTCTCCTCCTCTTTATTTTCTTATTCTCTTTCTCCTTCTCCTCTTCCTCTTTCTCCTTCTCTACACTCTCTTCTCTGATCTACCTCATCTCATGCAAGCAAGCACTTTACTTCCTGTTCTCTTCAGCTTTGGATTTAGAACTTCTACCCTTAACCATCATACATTCAACCACTTGGAGGATCTGGAGGTTGGTGGTTTTTAGTGCCATTTATTGACTCTCAGGACTTACTCCTGCCTTTTTGTTCAGGGAACCATAGAAAGTGCCAAGGACTGAAGCTGGGTAGACTATGAGCAATTGCCTTATCTGTTGTACTATCTTTCCAGCCCAAGGGGCATTCTAATGCTTAGTAGCTTCATTGCCTAAGAAAGTGACTCAACTAAACACATATATATGTGTTTTAATCAGAGTGTCCTTAATTCTTTATTTTTATATGACAGAGCAGGGACAAGCTCTGCACATGGGCAGGACAGACAAATCCTACAGAGAACATCTTCACATGCCACCAGTTATCGCTGAGTGCTGACTATGCGCTGTGAAGCCGGGGAATGAGCAGAGTGAGACTTAGTAAATTTAAATTCTCTACCCTTATGAGCTGCCATTTTTCCTGGGTTTGGTAGCTCTCTAACTAAGCTTTTGGTGTCTTTTTATTTTTCAATTTAATTTTTAAAAAATGTATAGCTTGGGGAGCTAGAGTGATGGCGCAGTGGGAAGGCATTTTCCTTGCATGCGGCTGATCTCGGACGGACTGTGGTTTGATCCCTAGGCATTCCATATAGTCCCCAAGCCAGGAGTAACCCCTGAGCATCACAGGTTGTGGTTCAAAAACCAGAAAAAAATTATAGCTTCAGCTGAAGTAATAGCACAGCAAGTAGGTTGTTTGCCTTGCAAGTGGCCAACTCAGGTTTGATCCCTGGCATCATATGGTCTCCAGGAATGACGTCTGAGCACAGAGCCAGGAGTAACCATTGAGCATTACTGGGCATGAACCCCTCCAAAAAAACTCCAAAATATAGCTTAGGTAACATAGTTACAGTAGTATTAAAGAATAGACTATTTTTTTTTTGAAAAGTTACGTATCCACTACCACCAAAGTGTCCACAATCCTCCACCATTGTCCTATGTTCTTCTACTCAGATCTTTATTTCTTCTCAACTCTCCAACCACTGCTTGGTAATAGTTTGATAATCTGTGGCCAAGGGTTTCAAATGTTCAGTACTCTCTATTTCCTTGTGTTATTTTCTCTCTCTCTATTCCACAAATGAGATCATCCTGTATTTGTCCTCCTCCCTCTAACTTATTTTACTTAACATAACACACCCTCCAATTCTATCCGTAGAACAGCCAACTGCTTGATTTCATTTTCTCC